>JBBPDB010097083.1:0-26348 GCA_037974465.1 Brachypetersius altus
CCCCCCCCCCCCCCCCCCCCCCCCCCCCCCCCTCCTCTCCCCCCCCCCCCACACACACACAACACAAGAGAGTAAAGAGAGCAAGTGAGACAGAAAGAGAAAAAGAGGAGAAGAGAGAGACAAACAGATAATCGATAAGAGAGAGGATGAGAGAAACAGACACAAAGAAAGAAAAACTAAGAGGGAGAGAAAGAGAGAGAGAGAGAGACAAAGAGTAAAAGAAAAATAATGGAAGAAGAAAGTGATGCAGAGACAGAAAAAGAGAATAAAGAGAGTAAGTGAGACAAAAAAAAAGAAGAAAAAAACAGAGGGGTAAACAAAGACAATTAAGAAACACAGAGAGACGCAGAAAGTGAGGAGCAGAGAGAGAGAGAAAGAGAGAGAAAGCGACCACCCTCGCCGTCTCTGACCTCACTGACCTCTGTGGTCATGAATGTATGTAAAGCTATCACCGCTTAGTCTGTTCTCAGGTCAGATCTGAAATCGAGCTCAGCTTCCGCAGCATCAGGAGGCCACAGCCGGAGCTGACCCGAGAGCCCCGGCTTCTCACTGGGCCTTTCTATATAAACATCTCTCTCTCATTCAACGCGAAGCAATAAAAGAAAGAAGTAAACACAACGAGCAGAGGGCAAGCAACAGCTCACACACTCAAATAAACACGCAGACCGGAGCGGAGGAGACCGAGCCGGTGTTTATTTGGACAAGAGTGGCCATGTTTTTCGCTAAAGAGCACTTACCCCCGCTGTCGTCACTAACATACACACTTTCAGATCACAACTTATTTTCCAACCAATTTCCACCAACTCTCTCATCCATTCACATAAACAACATTGTTCAGCATGAATACTGCAGCAAGTGGCAAGATTTACGCACAAACAAATACCTCGCTGCAGTGACCAGAGGGATGAAACCTGATGATGCAGGTTTAGCTCGGGATTAGAGCAGACTGGAAAGAAAAATAAACATGTGCAAAAATATTACTACTTCTGTGTTATTTTGTGAAATCCAATCTGAAATAACTATGATAACTATCTGAAAAGTGTGAAGTGTCCATTTTGTCATACGTTAAAACACCAGAGCACACAGTGTGAGAAGCATGGAATTAACCCATTCACCAAATGTAGTGGGCAGGAATGCAGCCCCCAATGAGGAGTGGGGACGGCACATTGCTCAAGGAAGTGTTGTACCCCTGTGGTGCCACTGACAGTCCTGGGATTCGAACTCACAACCTTCTGATCGCAGAGGAAACTCCCTAACCACTAGGCCACCAGCTACCTCTGTTAAACAGATTTAGTTCAGCAGTGCTTTACAGACTGATATGAGGCTCTAAATTATCAAGATTTTTCTTAAATAAAGAGCAAAAATGTAGTCATAGGATAGGCCTCGTCCACGTGTATCAGTATTAGAATCCTCATCCACATCAGCAGGGTTTTCTGAACTCTCTGTCCACACAAGAAGGCACAAATGAAACAAAACTACTTATATGAGCCTCCCTGCCCAGTGGGGAGTGACAGTACCTCATAAAATGTCATATGGCTTAAAAACAACATTAGCCAATGGCCAGGTTTCCATCCAGCTGTCGATTTAAAGCTAGTAACTATAATGCAACCATAAAATTAAATGTACTAGGATTTTTATCAGTTCTATGCATGAGAGTGAACATTGTGTTTATTATTTCTGAGAGACGCGGGACAAGTTTACACAGAAATCTTTTGTATGATCATTACCATATATCTGTGTTTTATGGATGGGATTTTGGCCGCTACACATTTTGGGATAGATCTATGACTGACCAGGGTGGTGGAGGGTAGCCGAGGTTAATATGACGATACTAAAAAAAATGATCTGGTTGAAGATGTTCTTAGGATGCACCCCAGCATACTGAAGAGAGCATGGACAATGATCTAATGCATGGACCATGCCTGCACGCTCTGCAGATGTCAGCAGGAAATAATAACAGTCTTGAATAAGTTTATGGGTTTATAACAGGACACTGGTCCGAGTGGAGGCCTTTGAAATCTGCCTACGGAGAAAGAAAATAAAATCCACAGTATTGGGTCCATGACCACGAGATGCTGAATTACTTTTTCATACATTAAAAGAAAGCAAAAAGGCTGGTCTGTTCTTTGTTATAAGCATTGGATATTTTGGACTAGCCAAAAGCAGATTTCATGAAGACGTGCCAAATGAAAAGCATATGAACTCTAATGTAATTACTCCAACATTCTTGCCTGTTTGCTAACAAGAAGCACTTGTTTGCAGCTTCCAGAGGAGACAGAGGTGCAGACACACGCTTCAGAATGACCTCAGTGTCCCTGTGCAGCATCAGAAAGTGAAGATGAAGAGCACGGCAAGACAGAGGACTATGTGTCTAAGCGGTGTGTACAGTAATATGAATTAACAGCTTAGAAACAGGCTCTGAATTAGAGATGGGTATATATATCGGCAAGGTCTTGCAGGTTCATGAACATCAAACACAAATTGTTTTAATTTTAGCTATCAGTGTATTCAAGTGTTTTAAATCAGACATGTTGCATGGACTACTAGACAGCTGGTGTGATTATGCATCAAAGAGTTAAATCTATATGCATATCTGCATTTAGCCTAAACATTATATTATTTATAGGCCATTTTGCCCAGATTTACTGTGAATATCAAAAGCATGCTGTACAGCATTCATACAACCCACATCTGGGTTTTGGTGTTTGGAAAAATATGTTAATTCTTAAAAACACAAGAGCATAAATAAGTACAGATTTGCCCTTTAGCCTTACAGTTGTTTAAGATCTTTTTCCTTTCAGTTGTGTTTATTATTGCTTTTCTGAGTGTTTTGACACAGAACATGCAGCATCATGGTGTACAGTGTAGTCATGATTATACAATGTCTCATATTGTCTAATATTGTTCTGGCATTAAAGGTATAGAGCCAGTCGTGAGAAGACTAAGGCCCCCTTCAGTTATATGCCAACTGTTATATACTAACTTGTTTATCATTTATATGAAACAGTTTAAATACAGATGCTGCTTTCTAACACATGTACATTAGAGTTGTTTTGTTCTGTCCTTGTTTAATAACAAATCAAGACATTATTCTGAACATGGACAGCCAACCCAAGCACTTTATTTTCTTATGCTGCCTTCAAGTTCTTTTCAGAAGTTCTTACTTAAAATCCAGAGGTCGTAAATACAACACGATGTGGTTTTGGTTGGAAACGAGTCAGACATGCTGGGAAAAGAGCTTTTTTGATTACATTTGTCATCAAGGCGTTTACGTTTATTTTGCATTACGGCGGATGATGGATGCAAGATGGATGAGTAGTGCGTTTACTCAGTCGGAAGCATTGCACAGCATTTGCTCATATCAGATTTTTCTACTTGGGGATAAGAGTAAACAGTTTACAATGATTTATGGCTAGTATTGTTTTTATCTAATTAAATAAAATTTAATCTGACTATTAAATCTAATATTTCTGACCCAACCTAAAGGCAGCATCAATCCTCCAATCAGCACTTAGGAATCTTTGCCATACAGATTTAGCCAATGCGTCTGGAAGCCCTGTTAAAGCAAGACTACCCCAGCAGGGTAACGCGTGTTCCAAATTTAAAAAGTTGGCTTGTACCTGTAATCTCTGCTGCATTGTTGTCATCGCTGCCACAGATTGTATGTTTGTTACACTTTCATTCAAACACACGCTATCTGCACAAATGTCGACATCCATGTGCACGTCACGAAAAGTACATTATTAATGTTCCATAAACCTTGTTAATGCCTGCTGTGGCACTATGCTTTTTGGGTAAGGTTTTTAAGTCACTGGTGCTGTTTTTCCACGACTTTGTTTTGCAATTACAACAGAGAGATCGTGCGACAACACTGTTCTGGCGCCGGGGCTGGCACATTCTCAATGGGAATAAAGCAGCCTCCCCAGACATTTAAAATGGAAAGATGTGTGTAAAAACTGTAACCTCGATCAAACCAATAACACTCCATCTGGTTCCAGGCGGTGGGATGAAAGCACTGTCGTGTTTCAGGCTGAGCTGAGCTCAGCGCCCCAGCCTGCTCAGCAGCCCTGTTCCAGATGAAGACAACCAGGGGCTCCACACATTGTTCAAAGCAGCAGGGAGGTAAGGCTCAAACTATTATCTTCACAAAGGGCCAAAGTGATGTTAACTGAGAAATCTATCAAAAATAATGGGGCCTGGCATGGAGCCCAGCAGTCAGGATTCTTGGTGCAAACATGTGGGAGGTCAAGATGACACAGAAACATGGCCTTTTATTGTTACCATGCTAGCCATCGATTTGTCGGAGAAAAGCTATTACTCGTCACAGTGATTGGTTCTGTAAATGGAACATGGCATGACTCCATTTGGCTCCACCGTTGTGACCACCCCGTCAACCAGCAGCACAGGGCCATCCTTTGTTTACTCATATCTCTCTCTCTGGATTATTGCAATTCATCCAACAGCACTTGATCTGAGGATTGGCAGGAGCAGCATTAAACGCTTTGTTTTCACACATGTGGCTGAAGCATGTTTGTTGCCATCTGGACGTAACTGAGATATTTCTATGGGAAGACTGGAGGCCCTGGACTTTTCATAGCATGAGAGGATCCCTCATCACCCCCACCCCCCCTCCCGTTTGCTCTAATTTTCCTGCACACCAACTGCTAAGGTCAGGGCGCAGGGCAGACCCTCTAACTAAGCTCTGGGGCCATCAGTCAGTAATATTATGGCTCAATTAAAAAGGGTAAGCGGGTGGGGAAGACCCTCATCTTACACTCCACAGCTACTGAACTGCAATTCGGACTTGACATCATAATTCATGCTTCCTTTCCACCACTTTCCACCAGTCTTATTCCTCATATACCAAAAATGAGCTTGAGTCAAAATGAAGTGCAGATGGGCTCACTGACGGTGACACAGCCCCAAAAACAGCAGGGCTTCAATGCAAATGAAGCATTTAAGTCAATCGAACAAATGCAACTCATTATATATGGTCACAGTAGACAGTACACTGAGAAAAATGTGCTTTATATTTATGTGACTCAAATGTGTCAATCAGTTGCACATGTAAAATTATGTTAGATCAGCACAAATGCTGGCTTTCGGGTTTCTCTTTTGGCAAGAACTGTGCCGACGGAGCACATTTTCTTCAAGCCCAGCTGAGTGACACATTTTGATAATGTAACTTCAAAACTGCAAAAATGTTCCAAGAATTATATCAGTATATTATACAAAATAAATACTTTTATTACTCTCTCTCTCTCTCTCTCTCTCTCTCTCTCACACACACACACACACAGACACACACACACACAGTTCTGTGCAAAAGCCTCTGGTCACCCCTCATTCCTTCATATTTTGTTCCCAAAAATCAACACTTATGTATGAATCAACAAAGTAAAACACTTGATTCAATTGCTTTAATCCAATCTACTCAATATGGCAAAAATATAAGACAGGTCGACAGGCAGAAAATAGAAGTGTTGCACCAACAAGGTGATTCAAAGCAAAATATGAAGAACCAGTACTGATTCTGATTCAAATCACATCAACACATTCCTTCACAGCATCATCTTTAAAACATTCTGTAGTGTTGCTGCTGTTGGCGTGCCTCTACAGGACGAGGCATAGGAGGTAAACGGGTACAGCACTGATCTCGAAACAACTTCATGGTTAATGCTCATCAAGCAAGTGACCCATGTTTAAGGCAGTTTTGACAGAAACCTTAGCAGAGTGAGGTTTATTTCTTTAACTGGAGGGAGAGAGTCTGAGCTTTCATGTCGGGCTGCTCAGCAAAACCTGTGAACATTCAGTATTTCAGCATTTTCCTCCACAGGGAAATAACGCTCATGTTTCCAGCTTTGTTGAAAGCCTCAAAGCGAGTTACAGCTACAGTGGCAGAGCAGAAACCCTGAGGGGGGAGGAGGGGGGTGAGAAAGAGAAACACCTTGATAATCAGTCACAAGAGCTCTTAAATACACATCTAGGTCTTCAAAGTTTTCTCAGCCATGCTATGAACTACACTAGGTCAAACTTAGTTCATGTCTTTTGATCAGTTAGAATAAAGGAAAATCTGTACGACGCAGCTGATGCCTGGACTATTCAAGTTGTTTTGATATTTTTTTCAGATACATAACACTGTTTTTATTACTTGTACAAAGAATGTAAACATTTAATATCTGAACTCCTATCCACTGCAGGCTTGTGAATATTGGCGTTATCTGAGATAGTTCAGAGTGCTTTTCACTGTGTTTAAAAAAGAAGCTGACTATCATAACTGCATGTGAGTGAACAGGTTTTCTGATTTTTGTTTTACATTTACTGAAGAGCGTGCACCAAATGTAATCAGCCCAGCTGGATATAGTTTTGCAGCAAATCTACTATTACCAGCTGTTTAAATGACATCAACTGCAGACTGGCTACTTTGAATTACAGATGTGCTAATACACGCAGAAGGCATATAGACCAGTTGCAGCTGCAGAGCACAGACAGAAGAAAAGAGAAAATTCTCTCTAGAGGAACTGCAGCTCTGATGGATGAGGTCTCAGCTTTTAAAAAAAAGCACTTTGGGAAATCACAGGGATGAAAATAAATGAAACGAGAAACTCCAAAGGAACTGTGGGATAAACTAAAAAAAGATCAGGGGTACCATCCGTCCGGCATTTCCAGCAGGAAAACAGACAGGGAATGAAGGAATTCTCTCTAGAGGAAGTGGAAGTTCTGATGAGGAGGAGAGACAGAGCCACTAAAAGACAAGCAGTGTGGAAAATCGCTGAGAAGAAATGCCAAGCAAACTAAAGCATGACTTTTTTGCCAAATTTTATATCTAAAAATGCAGATGATATTTTAGATCATTTATACAAACAGTGGTGTCTATATGATGTCTAGACGATCAGGCCTTGAGGGGTGTTTCCAGTGTGCAGTGGTCAGGAGCTACCAAAAGAGGTTCAAGGAAGGACAACCAGAGAACTGGCACTCAAAACTCACTCATGGCCATGGGGATGAAGTCTAGACTGTCTGACAGAAGGGCTACTGGACCTTCTCAATATCAGGAAGATGGCTAATGCTATGGCTGATTGGTAACACTTGACTTAAAAATAAATATGAATGACTACGACACACAGTAAGTCGTAAGAACAAATTTACACATTTTTCACACCTTTAGAAATACATCTGATTAGCGTACATTTAAGCACCATAAACAGCAAATGTGGACTTTGGGAAGGGCAAACCTGTTGGTTAACTTATCCTACACTGAGAACATCCACTGAGAGAAACCACTGCTGAAGACTTTCCAGCTCAGTTAGGATTCAGAAAGCAAGCAGGACACCATCATATATAATGATCTTTACTCTCTTCCTACACCCTCCAGATGGTGTGAAAGTTATTTTTATATTGAGGTTTTTTCAGTACTTCATAAATTGATTGTTTAGATCTGTCTGTTCAACTGAGAACAGAACACGCTTCATTAATATTACAATGTCAGAATTGCATTTCAACCTGTTGCTATGATGCAATTTCTGTCTGCATCCGATATAAAGAGAATATATAAAATCAACAACGTGCAATTACTAATGTTACTGTAGGCTAAAGAACTGTAGAAAAAGGAAAAGTCTTAGGCTACAAATTATGCTGACAGTTGCATCAGCCTTTAAAGTTGGAAGTTCTAATGCTTTTAATCCCACCAGTAGAACCAGACTCTCTAGGGTCCGGCCATGGGAAATCCCACCAGTGGGACTGTGCTTGCGAATGGGCTAATTGGATGATGTGAGATTGTATGGCAGGTCATTTTAAGGACATTGATTTTGAACCGGTATAGCTGAGAGTTCCATGCCCATCAAAAGCTATAATTATCACAGCCACCTCTGTTCACTTTCATTTTGCCGTTTCATTGTGTTCAGGTTTCCAGTGTGAATTCATTACTTCACGTTGCTGCGTCCCAGGTGT
The DNA here is from genome assembly GCA_037974465.1 of Brachypetersius altus. Lineage (NCBI taxonomy): Eukaryota > Metazoa > Chordata > Actinopteri > Characiformes > Alestidae > Brachypetersius > Brachypetersius altus. Next base: position 7,948 of record JBBPDB010097083.1, read on the forward strand.
GGGTTTTGTCTGTGTGTTGTGTGTCCAGGCCAGTCATAGAGAGCACAGCCTTCACTGAGGCTTTATTTAGGATGGCAAGATGTCAAGATCATAGAACACTGAACAGCCTCAGTGTTCCAGTCAGTTCCAGACAGAGACATCAAAGCAAGGAGGCTGCTATCCTGGACCAGGGGAGCCCTGTTTAGTCCCTGCACTGCTCCTTTACAGCATGTTAGCCTGCCTTACTCTTCAAAGCCAGCGAAAGGAATACGGAAAGGGGGGAAGAAAAGAAAGAAACTGCTGGCAGGGACATGCTCTTCCTTTGAACTGGGAGAGAGGGAGAGAGAGAGAGAGGGAGAGGGAGAGAGAGAGCGAGGGAGAGGGAGAGAGAGGGAGAGAGAAAGAGAGAGAGGGAGGGAGGAGAGAAAGAGAAAGAAATGACCTGATTTGTGAGTAGTAGGGAGGGTAGAGGTGTACAGTTTCACTCTCTTTTCTTCTGGAGAAAACTGAGGGAGGAGGAGGAATAGTTCAGTAGCCACTGAACCTGGAACACACACTTCACTCTGACACAGGACCCCGCGTGAGGTTACTGCACAAAAATGCACCAATCGCAGAGCACTAGGTCAAATCAAGTCTAAAAAATAAATCAGAGATGGAATAATATCACATAATGATGCTAGATTATGATTAAATTGCAGCTCTATTGATTTGGAAACTGCTTTTTTCCTGTTAGGAAAGCTTTAGTTACTGTTCTCACATGACCTACTTTATGTTTTGTTGCACTATTTCAGGTAGGATTTATTAGATTAGATTCATTTCCAGCTCAGCATTTTCTATACACAAGGTTTTTTAAGACCCACAACCACCTGTTCCACCGAGAGCCAAACCGCTCCACTCGACCAGCAAAACTATTAGTTAATCAACAACCCAAACCAGGCTGAAATGTTTCTGTGAGTTATTTATAACTTAGTGCTGCATTGTCACTTTTTGAACCACCCTGGCCGCACCTCCAACATTTTCTAACAAGCTGACCTGAACCCATCTGACCCACCTAACCACACACCACTAATATATAGGCTCTCCAGTTTAATCTAATCACTATCAACTCTTACAAATTCTTCGCTCTTTTCAAGCCTGTAGCTCATAGTATTATACAAACACTGCTTTAATATTTAATATTTAATTGTTGCTTCTATGAGGCATGAAAACAGCAAAGAATTATTGTTCAGCTGTGCAAAGAGATGAGCAGACAACTGAAAATGTATTCTGTAAGCACAGAGTGCACAGTTCCATTTAAGTGCAAGGGGGAATTCTTCAGAATGTCAAAGATGTGGACAGTGAAGAGGCATCTCCAACCATGCAGAAAGAGAGAGATGGGGACAGAGTGAGGCAGAGCAAGAGAGTATGTGTGTTTGGGAGTGTGTGTTAAGTCCTCGGTTCCATTCTGACCCAGTTCCAAAACAAATGAATAGTAATGCTGACCTTAAGCAATCGTTACACAAATACGTTTAACTTTTTTTTGTAAACACACACTTACGCTGCCCATCAAAAGTCATCCTACTTTTTGCTCAGCTTTTAAATTACTGTTAATTTTTAATGACATGAGAAAAAGTGTCTGCACATGTTTTTCTCATGTCATTATTTAGCTAAAAACACTCACCTCCCTGTTCATTAAAAGTCCTCCTGGGTATAAGGAATGGGATTTATCTGAATAATGATCTCACCTGCAGGTTTCCCACAAATGACTGATAAAAGCACATCTTAAAACTCTTTTTGCCCAAACATGAAAGGTGCAGCATCAAAGCATGGGGCTAAAAGCACGTTATGTATTTGCATGATTCTGTCATACAAGACAGTTTAACCCCCTTAAACTCCAACTGTCAATTTATCACACAACTAACAACTGTATTACCTGCATATTGGCCTCATAGTAGAAACTTGTTGCATATAAACCTTTGTGGAGATATGAGGTTTTGCTCTGACATCAGCAATGACACATTATAGGAAACTGCCAAAGAAAACGTTCTCATCTGCATGAAAAACATTTTGAAAATCCCTGGACTGCTGACAGGCAGTGTGTGCAGAGTTAAGCTGAGTTTAATCCCACATGCGGCACCCATAACCCGCAGGAGGTAGTGTGTGTGTGTGTTCTTGCGGCTGGGAGGCCTTCCTGCTGCAGCCCTCCAGAGAGAAGCAGAGCCATCTGCATCAAACACCACATACCACAACAGCACAACTCCAGCCACAGGCCTTCCTGCACAAAACACACTCTCTCTCACACACACACATACTCACTAATAAATACACACATAAATACACACACTTTCACACACACACACACACACACAGACACACACTAATAAATACTCCCATTAATACACACACACACACTCACTAATAAATACACACATTAATACACACACATAACAATAAATACACACAATACACACAGACTCACCAATACACACATTAATACACACACTCACCAATAAATACACACAGTAATACACACACACATACTAATAAATACACACATTAATATACACACACACACGCACACACACTCACTAATAAATACATTAAGACACATACACGCAAACACACACACTCACCAATAAATACACACACATACTAATATATACACACATTAATATACTGAACTGAACACATCATCTCTTGGTCCAGAGGCAAGTATCCTACGCACTAAGTCTAATACACACATTAAACCACACACACACACTTATAAACACACTTCTTGCCTTGATGCACATGCACAAATGTACACACGCACTCACACACACACATACATCACACACCCTAAAACACATAACTTCTCTCCCTCTCCCTCCCTCTGTCCCACGTCCTTGTATTATTCCTATGTGTGCATCATTATTCCTATGTAAACATCACTGTTTCCATATCAGGAGTTTCTGTGCAAGTTACTGTGAAATCACTGCAACAGGAACAAGCACCATCCATCAGCAGAACTGAATGGTCAGGTGGAGTCACAGCACCGTCCGGTCAGACAATGGCAGGCCAGATTTGGGGCACAGCATTCCTGACTGTCAGAACACACAGCTGGGCTTCAATGTGTAAACAGGAAGATGATGTAAAACACAACTGACCTTCAACACTGACAATACATGCCAATACGTCCACAGAAATCTCACAGCAGCACAGGAGCAAACTCAGAGCAGCATGATACACAGGTTGTTAACTATTCGTTGAAATAGTGACTTTAACAATAGTGATACTGATTTGCAATAATAAATGAGCCTGGATACCAATCCTGACCAGTCCCCAGACATCCCTGACGAGCTTGTGTGGGTGGGCCTTCACCAGGATCGCAGGGGAGGCTGGAGAATGTCCAAAGACATTCTTTATTTTCCATTTTTATGTCACTTAACACGTTTTAATAATTCAAAATAACAATGGCCATTTTAAACCATGTCACATTTACGGTTTAGCAAGCATGTGTGTTAGACAGAAGCAGCAGCATAACTGTAATAAGATATTTTGTCTCTGTTTGACCCAGAGAGAAACAAAAACTGATATAAAATGCCTTCGGAGATACAACACATGGAGTGTCCGATTTGTAGAACCTGTGAGAAAAGTGACAGGATGAAAAATGCTAATAATAATAACGATGCTAACAAGAGGAAGAAGGAGATGAAGGGAGGAAAAAGGAAGAGAAACTTGCTCCAGCAGTGGAGCACAGAGGGAAAAAAATAGTCATGTGAAAAGACTGACGCGTTTAATTAAGCCGATTAAAACAGCGGGAATCATTTGCTCCTGCTCTGCGTAACACGTTCACCCGCTCACGTAATTACTCATCACGGAACATTCCTCGCATGCTGAACACCCGGGCAGACAAAAGAAAAGAACTCAAGAGGGCATACACACACACACACCGGGAGTGCTCCCTGCCTCCTGCATGGAAATCCATCCAGAGATCATTGTGGTTAATTACACAAAAACGCACAGGTCAGTGAGCCCTACACCACAGAGACGAGGCCCTGGAACGACATAACAGCATTGAGCTTATTCAGAAAGCAAAGCGGAAAAACGTATTCAGAGACCAGCAAGAGAACGGGTTAAAAGTCTCGCTTCAAACCAGGGGAGAAGGAAATCTGCTGTGTGCCGTCATTGGTTTCCTTCACTAATCTGTGTCAGACTGGCGGGTGTTTATTTTGCTGGAGGGAACTGTCTCAAACTCCCAAAGCAATCACAGCTCTCTGGAACATTAATCGAGATCTAAAAGGTTGTTAAAATTGTTCTGAATATGCTGATTTTGATCATGCTGTCTCCGACATTAGCAATGCTGTGTAAAGAAAGCGGGCTTTCAGGGTGATGCAACAAACTGTCCAATGTTGGTCATCTAATAAACATTAGGGCCCAAGGCATAAACATGTTTTTGTTTGAATACAAGAGTTAAATGAAGCCTAAAAACATTTTTAAAAGTTTCAAAATGTGCCACCCACTCCCAGTCCGTATAATCTATGGTATGGAAATTAAGCTGCAAGAACAAGCGGTTTAGAATTCAGTGAACCGATGCATTTACATTTATGCTCTTATTCACCCTGCAGCCAGAGAATGAAAATCTTTAAGACACATCAGTCTTAAAGTAACACAAACTTCACAGTTATGCATTATGCATACTGAGAGGAAAATTAAGTATGAAGTATGTTTTAGTGCAAAAAACACACAAATATGTACCACAAGTGGAAGAACAATAATACAGGAAAATGTAGGCTAATATATGGGTCATCCTCATCCACCCTAGTTCAACATAAACAGTGAAAATGCAAACTACCACCAGTGTGATGTTACTAGGGATGCACCGATTGCAATGTTCTTGGCCGATTCTGATTACCGATTTTTTTGTAAGTGTGATCAGCCGATACTGATTTTTGCGATACAAATTACAGCTACTGCGTGTAGTCGACAACAACGACACAAAAAATGAGTTTTAATGTAACATGGTAGTTACTTTCCCTGTTTACTGGTTACTTTTATAATAGTGACATATGATAGTGGCAGCTCTACAAATACAAACAAAAATCTCATTTTCTTTAATATAAAGCTTTTTTTCCATAACATTTTCTTTACAAATTTAAATAAATAAAATGTAATACATAAACAAATAAATAAAGCCCCCCCAAAAAAGATCGGTTTGAAATCGGCCAGTGATCGGTGCAATCCCTAGATGTTACATCAGGTTTTATACAGCTTTCACACTAGAGTGTAAAGAAAAAGGTCAATGATATTTTGGGCTTATTTGTGCTAAACATGTTTATATAGTCAGTAAACCTTGTTAAATACAACATCAACAGTTTTCTTAAAACCTTGGCTGCAAGCGGAACAATTTTGGACCCTTCCAGAGCTCCTGCAGCCAATTTTCATAAACACTGTAAACTTTGTGAAGACTTAATGCACCCCAGTGCTGCACATAAATAGTGCAGTCCTTTTAAATTGCTGTATTTGACAAGTTTGTTTAGATTTCATAAATGTCTACTGTGCTGAGTTTAGTTAGATATTTGAACACCACACTCATAGTGACATACAGACCAAAGCTGAGAGAATAAGATTAATGTACATTATTGACAATTTATGTCACTGGGTGGAGGTAGCTCAGTGGGTAGGATACTTGCCTCCGGACCATGAGGTCACGGGTTCGAATCCTACCTTCTGCACCACCACTGGGTCCCTGAGCAAGACCCTTAACCCGAAGTTGCTCCAGGGAGAGACTGCCCCACTGTAGTGAGAGAATGAAAGTCGCTTTGGATAAAAGCGTCTGCTGAATGCCGTAAATATAAATATGGGTGATGGGTTAAAGGGACAGTAATACTTCAGTCCGATAAGACTCTCAGGTAATATAAAATGTACCAAAAACATCAAAAAGCTGATCCAAAAGATTCAAGCGAGTCAGATAGTCTTGCTCTAGTTATCTGATGTAAAAAAAATGTGCAAGCTGCAGCCTGTTATCTTTACAAAAACACACACAGGTCTTGATGATTCAGCCCCAAGCCAGCAAACAAGCACAAATCTCACTGAATATTTGGGACATTGATGAAATTTCATTGAAATTATACTAAAAATGTCTCACTAGCTGGTCTGTAACCTGTATTAGAGGAAATAAATGACACAGTTAATGTATGACTGCACAGAATAAACTGTAATCTTTCCTGCAGGCCTGAGATCCCTGTAAAGTGGGCAATAGGATTTGCCTGGTATGCATTACTGGGTTTGGCCCAGAGGTGTGTGGGTGCCGGTGTGTACACTGAGGGGAGGAGAGCCTGGCTGTCTTTAAGTGTACAGGATTGGGTGAGGGCGGAGTTTGGACATCTTTAAGAAAAGAAAACGGCAGGTGTGTAGTCTGTAGCCTGTATCTGCTTTAGCCTTTAAGCCTGCTTTGTGTTTCAATGGTCAGGATACTAAATAAAGTCTGGCCGAACAAATGATAAACTAAACCCAGATAAGAATTGGTATCTGCAGGATTTAACTGATAATGGTATCAATACTGATAATGCATATCAACATTCTTATTAATGATGCCATCCATCATTCAGTGCAAATAATAAAGACGTCCAATGAAAAGATGGATATATAACTTATAAAAGCAAAAATTGTGGCAGAAATCATAACCTATTGTTCAATAAAATTAGCAGAGTCAATGGAACGGTATTATGCTGGGTTTAAAATGAAGTTACATTGTTTTGGGGGCATATTTTGGGCAGATTTAGGGTTTATGCCCATTAACAGTATTGTGCGGTGGAGTGGTGTGAGAGTGTGCTGCGTCGTGCTCCGTAGCAGGTGAGCAGGGCTCAACCATGGAGCCAGCAGCTTGTGGAGCAACAGAGGTTAAAGATGTCTGCTTTATGCAGCTTTTGGTGTTACCAAACAGAAAATAAAAGAAGAATGGAACTTATGCACTGTTTAAATGAAAGAATATGGTCAACAGGTTCAAAACGTGCTGCAAAATGCGTGGCGAAGTGACCTGTGTGAGCCGCAGCACAGGTCCCCTTACTCAAACGGACCAATTGGAAAGCAGTTGTGAAATTGGACAGACAGAGCATTTCGCTGGGTGGGCACAGCTTGTCTCTGGGGGGCAATGGTCACGTCTCTGGTTAGAATGCATTAAAGCTGCGTTGACACTGACAGCAGCATTGTTTGCCCAGGAGAGTATCCATACTTCAGTACTGACCCTTCCAGAAACTGGTACACAGCACAGGCTCTCAATGCCCATAACAACTCATAGCCCACTGGCAGTAAAAAACACACACTATAAAATATTGCTTACTTCCTACACACACACACACACACACACACACACTCTCTCCTTCCTGTCAACAGCAGACCTATCTCCCTATTCATCATTATATTACTGTCTTCAGAAACCTGCACCTCTCCTCCTTCTCCGGCTAAAGAGTGGAATGAAGAGGTGGAGCTCAGAGGCCCATTCAGAACACTTAGCTGTTCTGTCCATTCCTGCCACGCTGTTGCCTAGCGCCAGTCACATTTAGACATGGTGGTGGGGGAGTTAATTAGTAAGATTATGCAACGGCATGCCAGGCAGAATCCCCCTTTCGCCCACCCCATGCTTATCGCCACCTTGCTTGAATACCGCAATGAATGCATTTTAAAGAAACAGGTCAGCAAGAAAAAATTAAAAACGTGTGTGTGTGTATTACATGTTTCTGTAAGATACTTGTTAGCTAAAGATAAACGTATGTATACATAATGCATATATATATATATATATATATACGTATCTATACAGAGGCCTTGCAGCATAGGCAGTGATTGCTGGTCTGAGACACATCTGATTACTTGTGACTTTATTGTAGCTGTCTTGCAAAACTAAAAGCAAGCGTGTCTCGACTGATCTATATTTGGGGTAAAATCTGGAAATCTGAGTAAATCCGATTCCTGTTCCGTTCCTTTAATCAGAGTCAGGAAAAGATGGATTGGAGAATGCTTGGCTTAAGTGTAGAAAAGAGGGTAGATTCTTCCTTCTCCAGCTTAGAGTCTCTCTCTCCCTCACCTGGGCCAGTGGGAGGACAGGGCTATGATGTGCTGGCTCTGGCTGTCTAGAGCTTTACGAGCTGAAATATGTATCCGGCTCTTCTCTGCAGTGGCAAGTCTGCGGCTGCTGTCCAAGTAATACTGAATTACTGATGCACTGTGAAACATTCACCGACCATATATTCATTCGTAATTTAATATTATCTCAGCAATGTCAACATACCTTGCGTACCTGTTAAAGTCTGTGTTGAGAAGTCTCCAAACGTGCCAAGACAAATTCCAGTACCTGATTCACAGTGGAGAATAAAGTCATTCTGACTGACAAAAGCACGCTTTGCTGTCACACATCTATAAAAATATTTAAAGACAAATGCTTTAATAGCTCAGGCTGTCACAATAATCACATGAACGCCTAACTGCAATTATTTTCCACAGTTGTTAGTTCTCAATCCTGTGTTCTTCACAACAAACACAGCTTAAATTGGATGCCTTTGCACTTGTGGGGTTGAGGAAAATATACAACGAAAGATATATGAAAATAACTACCCTCTGAATAGAGTTGTACAACACCAGTGGGTTTGGGAATGGAAGTAACTCTGGCTTTCATGGCCTTATGAGCGCTATAAGCTAAAAAAAAATATGTCTTCATATTCCGTTCATTTATATTTCACATTTTGGTTGGAAAGGAATTAACTCTTGAACCACTTGTGCTTTTTTCTGTAGTATCAAGGTATACAGAAATCAAGCTCCATTGGTTAGGACATCAGTAGCTGGGCTACCAAGATCATTAGGAAGTGACAAGAGAATGAACAAATCACGGTTTAATTTTGTGGATGAATGAGACCAAAACGGAACATTTTGGAAGAAAGGAAACACTGCATTCCAGCCTTAGAACCTTATCCCATCTGTGAAATGTGGTGGTGGTAGTAGTATCACAGTTTGGGCCTCCTTTTATGCATCTGGGCCAGGACGGGTTTCCAGCACCGATAGAATCAGTGAATACAATGAATACAGAATTATGAAAACTGTAAAGGAAAATGTCAGCAAAACAATGATCCTGAGCACACAAATCATTCTAACGAAAGGTTAAAGGAAGTTAGAAAACTGCAAAATGAAAATGATATAAAATCATCTGCTAAAATGATGATGCTGCTCTACAAAACACTGCAAACAACGGTTCTTATTCAGTAGTTCACTGTTACTGACACAATTTCACAAGGAAAACTTGTCACACTAGGCCTTGATTTCCTGGATCCAGCACTGAACCCTGAATATGAGCTGTAACTCTACACCTGGGCTCTTTACTAAAGAGTCACTGTTAAGCTTCAGGAAGTAATCGGCTAATTTGGACTTTAACAGCTGCATGAACTGAACCAAGAAAGATTTTTTACATTTATATGGCAACTGATCATGATAGGTCAATTAATTACACACATGCACATTCTTTAGAGCCGTTTCATACAGCATTATTACTGCACACTACTGAACACTGTGCTTTTCACACCCAACCATAACATCTGTATTTTCTATTTACCCATTAAAAATTCTATGTGACTCTTTTAACTGACAACACAGCCACTAGGCCTGCAGACCGACCACATAACTAGTCTCTGCTGTGTGTGTGAGATGTTAGCAAACAAGCTACAGACCTAGTCTCTAGAGCTGTAACACTGCTACTTTCTATCACACACACACTCCTCAAAAACACAATGCCAGCTGCTTTAGGAAGGTCAGCATCACAGGTAACATCGGTAAATCTGACAAATTACCAATCAACAACAACAAAGGAAAAGTACATTTTTGAGAGGCATTTATTTTTACATGCCTTTTTCAACGAAAGACTTTGGAGTTGTTTTAAAGTGGCATTCTAAAGTTCTACAGTGTGGAGGAGGGCTGTGCTTCCCCTGAGAGGTGTCACAAGAAAAATCCTGTGGAGTCTGAACCTCTCTCTCTCTCTCTCTCTCTCTCTCTCTTTTGTTTGGGATGGAGGGAAAATAGAGATTTTTGTAAAATAAGCATTCGTGGAAATTGGGTAAAAGGTTTCACATGAATACACAACCAACATTACAGACAACTGAGAAGCTTTGCAGGAAAAGAGCAGTGAAGCTGCAGAGGGGAACGGCCATTTGGTTCAGAGTAGGAACTGAGGTAAATTTTAATGTGGAAAAAGACATTTCCATATGTATTAAAAATATTTACACAACATAAAAGAGCATAACATCACTGTCCAGAAAAACATGCATCTTCAAAGAAAGTCGTTTTTTCCTATTTCTTTACAACAGCAGCCGCCCTTTATACAGAGTGAATACTCCAAAATTACTGGAGAATAAAATCTTTTCACATTAACGTATTTCAAAGGTTAAGAATGATTTTGCCGTCTGTGCAGTTACCTTCTTTTGGTGTTCACTGGGGTACAGATTAATAAACCTATCAAATGAAAACTAACAAAAATGGTTTGGACTCCACCAATCCACAGTCAGAGAGACAGTGTACAAATGGAAAAAATGGGAAGACCATTGTTAACCTCCCCACGAGTGGTGGACCAACAAAGATCAATACTCTGTAAGGTCACAACGGAACCTGGAGAAACTGCTAATAATATTAATGCTCACGAGTCCACCATAAGGAGAAAGCAGAACAATGGTGTGCACTGCTCCCCATTGCTCTCCCCCATTTGTAACTTGTTAAATATCCTGTGGACAAGCCATAATGCAACTGGAAAAATATCCATTGAAAAAATGAGAAAATAGATTGCTAAAAAGCATCATGTTTGGAGGTAAGAAAACACTGCGCTCCAGAATAAGAACCTCATCCCTTTCTGTGAAGCATAGTGGTGGTAGTATCATGGTTTTGGCCTCTTTTTATGCATCTGGGCCAGGGTGGCATTCCATCATTGACAGAACAATGATTTATGAATTCTGAAAATTGTCAAGGAAAATGTCAGGATCTGCTGTTTGTGAACTGAATCTCAAGAGGAAGTTGGTCATGTAGCAAGACAATGACTCTAAGCACATGTCATTCTACAAATGGATGGTTAAAGAAGAACAGGTTGAAGAAAGAAGTTTGAAACATACATGAAAACGTGTAAAATCAGGGATTCTGTTAAACCAAAAGAAAAAAATGAATGTTCCTCAATAAATAAACCAATGTAATTACTAAATAATAAGATAAACAATAAAATAAATGAATTGACTGGAGTCAAAGGGTTAATGAGTCTTGGATCTGAATTTGGAGAATGCCAAAATACTGAATGAAAGCTAACTTCCATCTGAATATCTGAATATTAATTTGTCTCAGACTGATTTAGTATGCAGCACACTGATCTTTCAAAGGGACTGACTGGCTTAAACCTCCATTTATGCTTCAGAGCCCAGAATGAGCAGCTGAAACTGCACTTTTTGAGGCATAGAAAACACAGAGCTCTTTCTTGGATGAACTGGCTGATGGAAAACGGGAGAAAGCCTTCACTTCAATGCCACTGAAGGAAATAACTTTTGAATGAACAGTGTCCTTGACTTGTATTGTGCATTGTCACAGTATGCCTGCACTCCTGGACTCCAACATTTTCCCAACAGATGCTTTCACTCCTTGAACATTGTATACCTCCCAGTGAAGAATGGAAGCATGTTTTTAAGCTTTCAATCTATTTTTTCATCAGCGCACAAGGTCTTACGGCATTGTTTTCATCTGCTTGTAATGGGACAAGCGCTGAATGCAAAGGCTAAAGGCTCACCTGAGAACATCTAAACCTCAACCATGCAACAGAGCACTAGTTTATGTTACAGCTTCACGAGTGCCAGATTCCAGCGTACACAGTGGTTTATACTGACTGGCCAATTAGAGTATTCTCAGTTGTACATGAGTAGAAACTGACCATAATGCCTACTCCAAAGTTCCTCATCCTTCTGATGAAACATAAGGCTGTTTGAGAGTACAGTAAACCCCCATTTTTACGTGGAAAAGGATTCATTAACACACAGATTTTGTTGAGAACCGAACTCAATAGTTTTACGCATAAATCCCTACAAGACAGAAACTGCAAAAATCCTCCACATTCTTTGCTTCTTTTTTCTGGCCACTTTTACACAAGGGGACTGCAAGCACTTTTTTCAAAGCGTGATTTCTCCACGGTGAAAGCACTCAGACACTTCAATTCGATTGATCTCCAGGTGACCTTTCCTACGAGCCCTCATTTGTATTTCTAGCCTGAGTGGATTGGGATTATTCTTCGAAAACCATTCACCTCAACACAGTGTCCCAATACTTTTGCCTCATCACGGTGTCCCAATACACTATAAAAATAGGCCTTTTAAGGCATTTTTTATCAAACCACAACAACAGGGTTTTTCACTATATGCAGGTGCTCTTGGAACATAAACTTCATTTGCTGTTTAAAGAAGCAACCTTGAGGTTCTTTAAGGATAATATCATTAAAGTTAAAGACTGCTGAAACCCTGCTTCCACCATGACCCTTTTCTGCAGAACTGAACTGCTGGTTGATCTCAAAAAAGTCGGACAGAACGTCTGACAGCATTTTGGAAAAAGTTATTTGTGAACACGCCTGTGGTGCAGTCCACAACGTTAATAATGTGGCCAGTTTCATATTTCTGTATGTAGTCAGAAGTGAACAGCAAATACAGCCCTGACCTCAAGCTCAGATGAAATGATGGCACTGAAAGCAGCTCTGTGGTCTACGACAAGCTGTCTGATGTGTGTGTCATTTCTCTTTCCTCTCTAAAAGGTCCAGAGCATCACATAAGGCCAGCAAAAGAAAGCCCACGAATCAGACCAATCCTGGAACACCAGCCATATGTGGGCTCACTAGGGAGGACCCTTTTTTGGAAAACAGTTCAGTACATCACAGAATTCCATTTTTCTATTCGTTTTAATTTGATTATTTTGGTGAATAAAACAATGAAAGAATAAAAACTATACGATATTTATATTTTTACTTTTCCTTTTCTGGTCAGAAAGTTGTGCATCCTTTATGTATTAATAAAAATAATAAAGTCATTACAGCGCTAGAATTTTATTCATAGTTAAAATATTAGTTATAGTTAAAAAATAGTTATTATTTGTGTATTCTATGATTAATAAATAAATCATAGAATACACAAATAATATGTTACTGAAGAATAAAGCTTAATTTTAACTGAATAAAGCTCATGGGGCTAAAGTGGAACAAAAGTGATTTTGCAAAGCCTAAACATTTTAGATCATATTCATTATTCATTAGCATTCATTAACTAGGGTATTTCAAGGAACGTAACAGTGATTGTCTCATTTTGCATTATTTTAATACAAACAGAACAACAAGATTTTAGACCAAGACAAATCTGAGTGCAGCACTTCCAAAAAATGCAACATTATTGCGCCTTATAGTGACTGAAAACACAGTCACACACAAAGCTCCAATTTCACTTGCTGATCTGTTTTCCTGAGCACTGTAAACTATTATTGGGAACAATAAACGAAAGCCAGTAATCACAGATCATGACACTGCCTTGGTCCTTCAGTGCAGAGGTCAGCATTTCCAGTTGTGGAGGCTCACAGCTTATGGACTTCCTTTCTGGGACATACCTGCTAAACCTGGTCACTCACTGATGTGATGATCAGGTTTGTTTCTGCAGGAAAAAAAACATAAAAGTGTGCAGGGAGGACCACTGAGGACCACGGCATGAAAACATTACGGTCCAAGCTCACTTGTCAGACAGTACAGGGTGTATTGTGTTGTATTACTGTAACCCTTAAAGCTGAAATCTGCAACCAACCATGACAGCCTATCTTCACATGAAAGACTGCATTCTCCCGTTCTCAGACACGCTCTATAGACAGTGGAGAGTTTAAGCACCTCCAGAGCGATTCTCCTGCCCTGTGGGCTCTGCCACGCTGAGATTCCAGCCAAGCCGCCGGCACACACAGCGCCATAATCCAATTTATGCCTGTCAAACACATGCTAATCCCAGCAATCTCAGCTCCATTCCGTGATTGACGACACCTCCGGAGATTTTCGAACAGTAGGAGAAGGAGAAAGACTGGGGCTTAGACTACTGAGCCCATGAGACTTGCCTTTCTGCAACACCATGGTTTCGGTTTCTCCACAAAGGGAGGTGAGTTATGGCCCTGTAAAACACAGACAGCAACATGTCTGCAGGAGAAGCAAGTTAATATGGAGCAACAGGGACAGCCCCTAAAAAAATAACCTGAAACCTCTGCCTCTGTCCTCTTTCCTTCTCTTTGTCCTCTGTCTTCTTCTTCTTCTTCGATACTAACCTCATTAAACGATTGGGATACTGGTCAGATGAGACACATTTGCAGAAATTATTTCTAACCTTATAATCTTGCATTATTGTCATGCACAATAAAAAGCCACGCTCCTAAAAAGAAAGTCTGTAATGTGTAATGATGTTTATGTCTTTGTCTACTACAAAACACAGGCACTCTAAAAGAGGTCTGGTTACATGATAGGGCTGCACAATATATCGCCTGCTAATCACAATATCAGTTCCTATAATACTAATACTGCAGAAATGTGCAAATGAGCCTCTAATCAATCACAGTGTTTCTGACAGGGTGACCTATCATAGCTCCAGGCGAGTAACTGGGTATTCTGAAGGTATTTTGAAGCGAATAAGTGCATGAATTGGCGTGGCTGAATCGCTGTGGCCAGAATAAGGCAATATATTTAAATATGTTGGTTTTGTGAAACTATGAAACTATTTTTGCAGCTTTTATAGCCATTTGAAAGTGAAAGGGACCGTTCTGTCATACACTGTTCACAGTGTGAACAGCACGAAATTCTTCCTCTGCATTTAACCCATTCAGGAACACAGCCTATATGGGGATAAACATACTAACTGTAGTAAAATGAACAAACTTTAAAACCTTTTTATTTACAGAAAGGTGATTATAAGAGCACTTTAATACATTAAAGACATCACAATATGTAGCAGTAAAATCACAGGACTAATGTGTTCCCCTTATCATGCAGCCCTGGTACATGACGTGAATATTAGGAGGGGAAAAGCTGGCTTAAAGAGGAACTTTCTGCATAATTAAACAGTTCAGATGTACACAAAGTCATTTAGAGTGAAATGCTCTGCTTTACTGGTGATGATAGGAACCAGATGTCTGAATGTTTCAACCTCACATGGTGCGATTACAAGAAATGAATGTGAATATGCTGCCTGATGCCTGATACATTGTTTCGAAGCCTAAAATGATTAGTTTCATTAATACATGCATAGAAACATGCACACAGTTTCCTCAAAACATGGTTTTTTTTGCTCTCCACTATTTCATCACCACCATTGCATATATAACCCTAGTAGGCAGGTGTGTGTTCCCTGGTTGTTTTAGAGAGTAAGTAAACTGTCTGAAGACATTGTGACACCTGGTTCTATTTCCCATCACTGCACTGAAATCCGTTTTCTACAAGGAAATGAAAAAATGATTTTCCATCTTAAAAAACGTAATGAAAGGGGTTTCTTTGGTATATTTCATATCAAACCACTCTGAACAACTTTGTTTACTTTGCAATCACTGATTTAGACAGAAATTTTGAATTCAGAGAAAGTTCCCTTTAAAAAATAGAATAGAGAGAGAAAAACTGATTGGAGCCTCGCAATTCATAACCCTTAGCTAGGTTGCTGATTTCTCTAAAATCAATAAATAACCTGTTCTGAGTGTTCTGGCTTATTCTGTGGCTCCTTTAATCACACCAGAGGAACTGCTCCAGTGGAAAAATCCAGAGATCATAAAAGTGTTTTCTGATGAAAATCAGCTGCAGTAAGTGGGTCCTCTCTCTCTCTCTCACTCTCTCTCACTCTCTCTTTCCATCTTACTATGTCTCTCCCACTCTCTTGCTCTCCCACCCCTTCTACCGCTCTCTCTCTCCCTCTCTCTCTCTCTCATCCCAGAGGCAGAAAAAACATCTTTCTCATCCTTGTTGATAAGGTAGGCAATGTAAACAACTCAAAGAAACAGTGCTCCAACAGCATGCAGATCATTACTGACTCCGCGCTCCAGCCCGCCTCCGAAACAGGACTGCTGATATCTGAGCACAAGCCTTTCAAAGATCAAAGGCAGTCCTGAGAGGGGCGGGAGGGGAGCGCAGGAAGGAACAGATAAGGTGTGTGTGTTAAATATTCCATTTTACATATGCCAGTGCCAACAGATGTGAACTTAAATAAGTTTGTGGTTTTTATAACTATCTGAAATTTCAAACCACACTTTCAAACATGAGCAAGGAACAGGAGAACATGCAGCCGGGCTTTCATGATACAAACTATCAGCATTTGTTTTTTTAATGCTTTACTTCGCAAACCACTTTCGTCTTCTTTAAAAAGCGGAACATGGAGCTAACTGCTCCAAACAGGGCTCTGCAATACCGTTATCACAAAAGCCTGCAATATGCAAATGAGCCTCTAACCAATCAGAGTGTTTTAACAGATGAGAGTTAACCTGGAAAATTGGATGTTATTGCCCACTTGTAGGACTAATGAAGGTTTATCTTATCTTATCTTATCTTATGAATGGGTGGGGCTAAACTGCTATAGGCCGGATAAGGAGACATCACAAAACTTTTGATAATTTGACACCAGGCTACTTTTGTGGCTTAGTTTCCATATTTGGACTGTATGTATGAGGCCTGAGAAATAATCCAGCCTCTTAATACATTAAAAGGCATTGTTATTATAGGTGTATTATATGTAACCATATAGTCACAGTACTATTGTGTTGTCTACATTCCAAAATCCAGAAAAAAATCTTTGATTTGCAGAGGCCCCCACAGATAAAACAAGACGCGTCTGCCTACAGTTTGGCCTGGCTCAAAGCTGACAGGTGCTTACACTGAATAGTCTGTGTGTTTGCATTTCATAGGTTCCACTGACTGAGTTCCAATAAACACTCCAGACCATTTTCTTAAATGCACTTTTTGTAGACAGCAAATGATTTAATGGGACTTAATATAGACGTCTACTATGAAAACAAGACATCAGTGTCTAAACTGGAAATAAGGGGCTCTTCTAAAAGTATAACAAGAAGGACAAGAGTTACTGGTAGTAATGCTGATATGTTCATCATTACATTTTCCAGATATATCACACACTCAAAGACACACTGTGAGTCAGCATTAATAAAGTCTGGCTTTTTTAGTTGTAAGAATGTCTTACAAACATGAATTGGACTAATTTGATTGCTCTGCTGCTCTTAAGACTTACACACTACTGAAAAGGGTAACCAGACAAAAACACTTCTCTAGAAAGCAAACTGATTATTGAAGTAGTTTTTATGTATTTTGTGTATTTTTCTTCTCTTAGAACAATCTGAAGGACCCAGCAAATGATACACACACTCCAAATAACTGTGTTTTTGTTATGGATCAATAACACACCATCAAAAAAAATCCGTTCCAACACTACCGGTATACTGACGATATGTGTCTAGCATTAAGAAAACAGTCCTTCTCTCTTAGAGGATGGCTTTAACTGGGGAGCAACCAAAAACACACATACACACACACACACACACACACACACACACACACACTCACACACAAACACACACTCACACATACAGGATGCATTCAGCTTTTAAAAACTGGATAACATCCCGTCCTCACAGCACCCACACTCACCAAGCCTGAAGACACTGCGAAAGCGTGAGCGTTTTCTGCAGGACTATTGCTGTCCTACGAGCGTAATGCCATATAACATCCTTAAACATTTTTAAACGACCCATTAGCAATCATTCAACCCAAGCAAACCACCATCACCATCCCTACAGTTACAGACACGGTGATTATCTGCTCTGCTATTTAAAACGCAATAAAATGCATCACCGGACAGAAGCAATTTACCGCATATTAAAACGCCTTCTTAAATAAAAACACACTCTCCAACCAACCAGAAGATGTAGACTGATTGGAATTCGGCTGCACAGCTGAAAAATGGAGATGGTCTTTTATACTGTAACAAAAATATTTTGCCAAAGAAAGGCAGCCAGGTGGCGTTCATGGTGAAAAATCTTGCGGAAGGCACGGGAGAGCGGATGAATGAACGTGCTGTCGCTTCCACACAAAGGCTCCGACAGCAGCTCAGTGAGAGATGGCAGATTTTAGCTTTTGTTTGGAATAGGTTTCAATTGCACCACAGCTCCTTATCACAGCTGCACTAACACATGACTGGAACTCATATAAGCATGGCAACAGAGCAAGGCAGGGCACTGCTCCAGCAATAAACACCTCCCATAGCATGTACTAATATGGCCCTACAGTGAGGCTCGGAGTTAGGGACTACATTTTAATATAGGACAGATGTAGAGGCATATGAGTATCAGAATATGCTAAAACATGATTCTTTTTATTTTTTCAATATGATACTGTACAGAAATAT
>JBBPDB010097092.1:0-26343 GCA_037974465.1 Brachypetersius altus
ATTACGTGAACTAAGACAAGCAAAAGCGCTCTGGATGAGTCATTTGAGACAAAAAATAAATAGCCCAATATTCGACCTAAAGAAAATGTCGTCGACCAATTTTCATATTCGATTACGTCTAATACTCGAATAATCGCTGCAGCACTACTTATCATATTGTAATTCTACATATTGTGACACCTTTCTATATAAAATTCATTATTGAACCAGTTGTATAAATGTATTGTCAAATATTTGGGCTTTTTTGCATATTGTAGGTTTGTGTGTGGTTTTTGTGTGTTTTGAATGTTAATAAGCCACCTCTGTGTGTTGTTGCTCCTTAGTGGATGTGAAGCCAGACGTGCCCCTGGCCCTGGAGCCGGCGTCCCCGCTGGACCTGCGGACGGACGGCAGGATGCTGGACCCGAGCGTGTGGGAGCGGCAGCTGCAGCGGGAGCTGATCCTCATCCAGAAGCAGCAGCAGCTCCAGAAAGAGCTTCTCATTAACGAGTTCCAGAAGCAGCACGAGAACCTGCTCCGCCAGCACCAGGCCCAACTGCAGGAACACCAGAAGGTGAGGAGAAACAGAAACGTTTCCCTGAACTTAGAACAGAACACACACCTACTCACTTATAATAGAAGTCAATGGACAGATGTTTTAAATTGACACTCTAAACTCACTATAATAGTGTCCACTACAGATACAACAGATCTAGACCATCATGGAGAAGCACATACGTATCCTTTTAATTATGGAATGAACCCCCAGCGTTCAGGTGTGTAACGTGCGGTGTGTTTCTCAGTTGCAGCAGGAGCTTCAGGCGATGAAGCAGCAGCAGGAGCAGCTGGAGAAGGAGAGGAAGCTGGAGCAGCAGAACCAGGAGAGGGAACTGGAGAGAAGTCGCCGACAGCAACAGGCCCTCCTCCTCAGGAGCAAGGAGCGGGCCAGAGAGAGTGAGACCACGCACACACACACACACACACACACACACACACACGCACACACACACACACACACGCACACACCCCCAATACCCATGACAGATAATAGAACATCTCAGTATAGACCAAGTGTGTTACCAGTCAATAGTCCTTGATAGGAATCTCACGACTGCTGCTCTGCCTTCATCATCCAGCAGGGGGAGACCTTTATTCATTTGTCTTATATAACCTTAAAGACTTGGAATACTTGGAATATTTGTATTATCTTTTGTCTGTGGGGGTAATTATATATATATATTTATATATATATATGCATTTGTATGTTCTAAGTATTTTCTGCACAGTGCACAGGCTGATTTCAGAGCTGGTGTGTGTTCTGAGCTCAGATAGTCATAATGAGTGTGACCCTGTGGTGGGACAGGTGCAGTGGCCAGTACGGAAGTCAAACAGAAGCTCCAGGAGTTCCTGTTAAATAAATCCACAAAGGACCCCATTTCCAGCGGCTCCTGCCATGCACTCTCACCCACCTCAAAACTCTGGTTCACGTAAGTGTAAAGAATTTCATTCAGCCTTACTGATTGTAGAGACTCTGATTTCTTTACAGTGGAAGTGAATGGAACAAGACTCTCTGTCCCCCCAGTGAAGCTCCACATGTCTCTGTGTTTATATGGATGTTGATGATTTGTGATTGTGATCTAAATCAGTTTTTGGCGACAATTTGGCCTGCATGTATCCCTTCTCCATGAATCGGGGTTGTTTTAGGCACAAATCTTCTCAAAACTATTTGTCATGTGTCAGGCAGCGCAGCCACAACCACAACCATTTGATTGAACAACTTTCTGTGAGGGAGCTTTTAGAGACAGACGTCTGGTTCCATTCACCACCAATGTGAAGAATTCTAACTAGAGAAACACTCTAGTGTTTCACGCCAAATCCACTCTCTTTGTTCAAAATGGGGGTATTCTGGAAAATTATTGAAGTTTCCCTTTAATGGGAAGTGCCATATATGCTGCTTTTCACAGTGTCTTTTTGCAAAAAACTCCAGAATACCTTGCAGAGTGATGATGTTACCAGATGTTAACATGATGTATGGCTGTAGGGTGAGTTCAGTTTGTCTTCTCTGTGTGCAGGACGTCCCATCACACCTCCCTGGAGCAGAGCTCTCCTCCCTTGGGGGGAATTTCTCCCTCCTACAGGTTCCCCTTGCCCCCCCTGCAGGACTACAGGGACGATTTCCCTCTGAGGAAGACAGGTAGGACCACACCCTGCATACCAAAAGACTTCATTAAGTTTATTGTGTTCTCCGACCTCTTGCACTTACAGTCACTGGCCTTTTAATCAGAAACACCCACTTTGTAGGTGCTTGAATGCTTAGTGGTGACCCAGTTCTCCTAGTTTATCAGGCCCAAGCGGGGCAGCTGTCCTTTGACTGGCCACTTTATCAGAAACCCTGCCCCTGCAGCTCTGCCCCGCTGGTGAACAGTTAGAGACCAAGTTGTTGTCCCCCTGTCCCACATCAGGGGTCGGTTCTGACTGCAGATCTACTAGATTGTGGACCACTCTTGACCTAGCAATGTGCCTGATGTGTATAAATACCCCTACAGCACTGCTGTAAACAGCTAATGCTAGCTAACTATGCTACCTAATTCTAGATATCAGAATTAAATAAAACTAGCTAATGATAAACTGATATATAATGCTAGTTAACTGTAAACACCTAATGCTAGACAGCTCTAATAACCAAAAATAGCTAAACATTGCTAACTGAAAACAGCTAATTTTCGATAATTCTAACAAAATTAAAATAGCTAACAGTAGCTAACTCAGCTAGCTGAGCTACATTACTGTGCTAACTGCCCTGCTAATGTGTGATGCTGTGATTGAATGGCTAGACTTCTTCTCCCTTTCTTTAACTCTCTAAGTTTAACAAGTAAAAGGCACACATCACCATCTAGTGTACTGAGAGAGTTGTTGCTGATAGCGATTAACTGCAAAACAGTATAGCATTGCCAAATCCCCCCGAACACATACGTCGGATCTCGATGATTATTATTAAAACACTGACTGGACTTAAGTACAAACTGACACTTAAACTGTGCTGACAGCATAAACTCTCGCTCTCCAGGTCATTTATTTTTCCCAGAAACGTTCTGAGGCGTAAGGTGTGAGGCGTTTACATTATTGCAGTAATCACATTCCTCTCCGTTCACTTTCTTGCCGAAAGGCCATGAGGCTGTGAGAGAATGGGAGGCATGTAATCTCTCCTGAGCTACAAAAGGCCTTAATTATTCAGAAAATTCCTTTTATTTGCTCACAGAAAGCAGCACAGGTTTGTTAGCGTTAGTGTTAGCCTCGTGGGAAGCCGGGACTCATGGCTCCCACTTGGTTTGGCCGGTCTCGCCGAGGCGGGCGGCTCATAGCTGCGGCGTGAGGTCACGGAAACGACACGGCATTCCTTCCCCTTTGTGTCTTTTCCAGTTACAACGGTAAACAATCAGACCTGCTAAAGCACTTGGCCATGTGCGCCGGTGTGTTCGGTACACACACACACCCCCACACACACACACACACACACACACACACACACACACACACACATCTTGGGCTTCATCTGCTGAATGTAAACCGATCTAGGATAATTACAGAGGCCGGCGGCTCAAATAAGCATCACAGGCACACATGAGAGAAGGGTGTTTATTGCTTTAGCATTTGAACAATAACTGCAATCTACAGCTTTATACTACATGCCTGGATACCACTCCCACGTTCCGGGGGCTCCTGAGACACCACACTCATCACGTTTCGCTTTCTGGGGCTTGCTGGGCTCGGAATCAGAATCAGAAACCTTTATTAATCCGGCAGGAAAGTGGACAGACACACAGAGACGCAGAACAATGTAAAATAAAGTATAAAATATAACTCTCCAGAAAATACTCTGAACTAAATACACAAAATGCTATGCTCAAGAAGAGAAGTGGATATAAGTGCTATAGATAAATGAATAAAATGTCTGCTCATGGCACTTACGACATGTGACAGTGGAAAACAGTCATAATTCATTTCTGCATGAACCTCTATTTTATACATTATTTTCTGGTTATTTTTAAATTAGTTACCATGCCTTTAAGATACATGTATATATAGATGAGCTCTGTTCTGACTGTCTGCACTGATGATGTGGGTGGAGCTAAACTACTGTAGGGCGGGGTTATGTAAACAAGGGTTTTTTTGTGACATCACAAAATGACTGAATTCAATATATGGATTGTTTTAAAACTTGAATGTATCACTTTTTAATTAATATATAAAGTTTTATTTTTCTATAAATTGAGAAACAGAAAGGATGTTCCCCTTATCCCCCCAAACATAGCTGCTCAGTCTACGCGTATTTAGTGTCAGACTTCACTTTTAGCACGTTTAGCTATGAGGCTAATGTGGCTAACAAGGGCAGCTTATAGGGGCAGCACTACAAAATCCCTGTCAAGGTGAGTCAGCAGTAGATTGCATTTTGTAGGAGCCTGTTTGCCCCCACTATCCCCAATTGTCAACCCCAGCTTAACCCCCCTAATTTAAACCCCTCTCTAGAACCTTGTCCAAGAGGAGGAGAGCCCTTCTCAAACAGTGCTTTCCTAATGACCTGGGCTCTAGAGGGGCCTAAAAAGTCATTCACAAACAGTTACTGCTCTTATCAATGCGGCCGAAACAGATTTAATAAACTTTTCAAAGCCGCCTTGCCCTCTAAAAGAAGAAGAGGAGAAGAGGGCCTGGTGAATCTTAAGCAGGGAATATTTTTAAAGGAAAATTCCCGGGTGGGGAATATTCCCGCCGCAGTGTTTCCTCTGTGGAGGCGGTGGGATGTGATATGAGGAAAAACTCGCAGTGGAGCAGCGATGGAGTAACATGCTCTGTAAAAGTGCAGCTGTTGCATCACAAGGTCTGGGTCTCTCGGGCCCGGCAAGGGTTTAGTTTTCATTGCTTGATGGGGTGGGGGGTGGCTGTTGAACCCTTCCTCGCACAGAACCTAAGGTGGCCGAAATGTTTTCATTATCATTATCAGCTCTAACGAGCAACTGACTTCATGATGGCTGGTTTGATTTTATTTATTTAATCTATTTCTTCTCATTCCAATTTGTTCCCCATCGTCAGAGGAACAGAATGTCACATGACCACGCCACTGTAGTTGGTGGAATGGATCATCTATTAAATCCCATATCATGGAAAAAGGCATTAATTATAATTATAGCGGGCTCATGTGTGTAAACTAAGCAATTCTGAATGCATTGTTGTGATGTCACAAAACACGTTTGCATATACCCACCTTTTTACAGGGGAAAAAGGGCAGCTAATCAGAGCAGAGTGCATTTACATATGTGAGTCTTAAAGGTGCAGTACCCAAAAACGGCCTGTTTAATTCTGAGGCATAAGAAATATCATTACTGTTTTCTGGAGATCGTAAAGGCTGGATACAAAATTCAATTCTGAGGTCAGGATATGATTTAGTTAAGAATATGTTCAATTTTTAAAGATTTTTGACTCTACAGAGGGAGGTTTGGCTCAGACAAATAAAGCATTAGGACTGCTTTAGGGTCACCTCAATAAAATCATATGCAATTTATAAGCAATTTTAGACCAGTATTATAAGCCCCGCCCACTTCACTCTGATAGGGCTGTCAATCAGAGTCACAGTTAAGAGTCACATCATTGATTTGTTTGATTAGTGTTTAATACATTGAGACGTAACTTCATCATACACTGTGTGATTAAAGAAGTGGGAGGGGCTCACTCTGGACCTGGCAGGATTTATACCACACTACTGACCTGCTAATGCCAATCATCCTATTGACTACACATCAAGTAGTTTATTGGGTATTTTTTACTACAATTCACACTGTGTACTGGGGTGACAGTGGCCTAGTGGGAAGGAAACTTGCCACTGAACCAAGAGGTCATGGATTCGAAACCTTCAGCACCACCACTGGGTTCCTGAGCAAGACCCTTAAACCCAAGTTGCTCCAGGGAGACTGCCCCCTGTAGTTAGGGAGTGGAAGTCACTTTGGATAAAAGCCTCTGCTAAATGCTGTAAATGTAATGTAACATACATGTGTAGGCCCTGGCAACTTTGTCAGAAATGTACAGTGATAAACTGTAGCCCATCTTGTTGTGGTCGGCTTATGATCACAATATTTGGGCGCAGGACCTAGCGGTGACTTTTAAAAGCCCCCATCATCAATAAACGCTGCCAATACATGTTAACATGCTAGTACCACTCCTGTGCTAAAAATATAGGCAAAAAGCAGTGCTACGGTGGTCTACAGTTACAGTGTGCATCTATAAACGGTCAATATTTCCAATCAAATGGCCAGAAAGCACACATATGAAGCAGTTGGATACAATGAAGTGGAAAATGCTAGACGTTAGATGCTGTAGCGCTGGCAGAGGACAAACTGTGCTGGGACACAATGAGAGGATTCACCTTCAGGGATAAAAAAATAGGACAAAACAGGCTGTGTATTTTTGCTCACTGTACTGTGGGAGCGTATACTAAAGCACTACAGTATGTGTGTGTGTGGGTGAGAATGAGTCTCCTCTGACTCAGCCCTTATGGCTCCTTGGCCTTATGACACGGTTACTTACTACACAACAACAGATTACTCACGGCCCATTACTCACCCAAAACTGGGCTGAAAACAGGATTTCTGTTACATAAACCTTGTTGATGATCAAGTGTGATCTACAGATTTTAACTGTTTTGGAACCCTCAGACCTCTCAGGGTGTATCAGTAAACTCTGATTTCAGTAAATATAAAAGGTGTGAAACAGTCTAGAACCGGTGTTTACCCTCAGAACCCAGAGTTTATCAGTAAACTCGTAAAAAGTTCTCCGGGTTCTGTTTTTTCGATTTGTTTCTGAGACGTAAAATAAATGAAATTTGTTTCTAAATAATAACTCTGGTTCTACATGACACAGGATCACCAAACAAAGCTCAGCAGGACGTCTGGCACCTCGAGCACCAACACACACCGGGGGAACTTCCATATAAAGATCCATGACGGTCCAGTTCTTAGGGTTAATGACCTTTCATCAACAACATGAACCTGTATGATGGTTAAACCCTGTCCTGCCCATTATTAGTATTTAATATTTAATCGAAATTTGATATCTAGTCTCACTTCATAAATCATTTTTACAGTGAAATGAAATTAGCCGATATTTGGCGTTAGCAGGCCGGAATGTGAGCACAGAATTATTTCCCCTTTTGTTGCGTTAGTGTAGCTGCTGCTACCGTACTGGACTGTGGTCAGGTCAGGTAGCGGACCTTTCCCCCGCATGTTGCTCCACCTAATTCGCTCCAGATGATGGAGCCTCCGTTCCAGCCCCATCTCGTTTAATCTCCCGCAGCAGCCAGGGAGGAGCTCACGTGCTGTGATGTTTCCAGCATCCAAGTTCTCCTCCTCTCTGTTCTGCTTCCATTAAAGTGACTCTAAGATGAGGTAAACAACCCAGCATCATGAAATCAGAGGGATTTTATTTCTTATCCTTGGTTTGTGGCTGTTTGCCACAAAACGGAGACAACTGGCTCACCAGACAAGGCTTAAAGCAGCAACATTAGGGTTAGCTAACGCTAATGTTACGCTAACATTCAGTCAACAACACCGGCGTAACCATAGCGACAGTAGCCTCCAATATGTACACGTCATCATTTAATATTGGTTCAGCACACTTGAAACCTCAGCCAAGGTGGTACCAAGAATGGTACCGGGTACCAGGTACCAGCTACCAGATTTTAATTATGGAAAAGCAAAAAAAGTGAGTAGAGTCGAACCAAACCGAGCTGGTACCAGTCAGTGGAAAACCCCCATCAGTGTCTTGAAGTCTGTTTATGAGTCTGTTTTGCACCGCATTTGTTTCTCCGCATTTTGAAGTGTACCGGCTGCCTTAGCCTTGACCTCACAGACTCTCTCTGCAACACACATTTTAAAGGTGACTCGACCATCTGTTCTCTCTGCCCATACTTTACATAGTTGACTTGACCACAAAAATCACAATTTTAACAAACAATACCTGGCCCATGATCAATTGATCAAAAAACTGAATACACGCACACAGCACTGGATATAATGGACGACTCCTGTCAATGTTTCAAAAATGTAGTTGGTGTAGAGGTGCCACATTACAGCTATAATAAAAATAAAAATAAAAAGGAGTGTGAGTGCTGACACAATCAAACTACCAAGAGCATGGGCTTCATCCTCAGACACCTTTAATTGTTAGAGTGAAATTAAATCTTTTCTCTGCAGCTTCGGAACCCAACCTGAAAGTCCGATCCAGGTTGAAGCAGAAGGTGACAGAGAGGAGGAGCAGCCCCCTCTTGAGGAGGAAAGAGGGGAGCGTCATGACACCCTTCAAGAAAAGAGCCCTGGAGCTGCTGGGTAAGCGATTCTGCTAACAATTAGCATGAGCTAAATTGGTATGGAGAGCCTGTGATTGGCTGAACAGATGTTGTTATATCTGAAAGCTTCTCATTATTTTCCTCCATATCTGTATCGTGTCACCGGTTGCTGAGTAACAATAACAGTTAACTCTTAGCTACTGGGATGAGATGAGAGTATATAAAAGACACATAGAATACACGTATATAATTGAATGTAAACTCTAAACTAGAAGGAAACCGAGCAGTTTAGTTTAGTGATAATAAAATGTGCAAATGCTGCATCAGTGGTCAAGTGGAAAACATAATAGGACTTGAGCTGGACTGTGTACTATTGCTCTTTCTCCTAATGCTAGCTTTCTTTCCATCGGCAGAGTCCAGTAGCAGCAGCAGTGCCCCGGGTTCAGGCCCAAGTTCTCCCAACGGAGCCTCTAGCGCCCTGGGGGCTGAAAATGGACCATCATCTCTACCAACTACAACCAGGACTGAGGTACTGAGACCCCCCAGCCCTGTAATCCTCCCCTACAGTAGATAGGAAACACAGTCTGAGCTTTTAGCTGAAACCAAGACGTCTCTAGCTATGAGGCTAATGTGGCTGACGGGTAGTTAAAGTATATGAATTACTCTCATGTCACCAGTAATTGACTTGCTTGTGTGGTTTCAGATGTGGTACAACTCACTGTTAACTACAAATCTGTGCTAGGGTACGTTAGCATAGCTCAAAGCAGCAGCAGCCGTCATGAAACCCCCATACATTTTAATAATATACATCGCGAGTGCAGCTATGAAAACAGAGAGGGCTCTTTGCAGCTCTTGGCCCACTTCTTGGTCACAGTCCATTGAAAATGGCTCCCCACACACACAATAAAGACAGTCCACTTCCTCCACAGCAGCAACCCTCGGCTGAAGCCTGCTATGGTCTCACTCCCTGCCAAAAGAGACTTTATAGCCACTATTTACATCACACACGTGGATCTGTGTAAGAATATATGGCATAAGACTCGTCATCTCTGTGGTGTTACTCACCACTGCCCTCTAAAGGCATTATTAACAAACATCAAATAAACAAATATTACTCACCACCGCCCTCTAAAGGTGTTATTAACATCAAACACACAAACATTACTCAGTGCCGCCCTCTAGAGGAGTTATTAACATCAAATACACAAACATTACTCACCGCCACTCTCCAAAGGAGTTATTAACAGGAAATAAACAAATGTCATTCACTACTGCCCTCTAAAGGTGTCATTATATCAAATAAATAAACATTACTCACCAGCGCCTTCTTAAAGAGTTATTAACAAACATCAGATAAACTAAATGCGACATTACTTGACTTCAAACCATGAAATGTGATTGTATAGCATGTCTATTACATGTTAATAATGTTTACTTACCATTTTAAAACAGATAACACTATTTTAGAAATGGCCATAATAGTTATTTGAACAAATGATGGAATTTATCAGGATAATAATAACAAGCCTTTCACCACAACTTGCTGAAGTTGGTTGTGCTTGTTGGAATTCATCAGGCCTAGAAGTTCCTCATAGACATTTCCTGATGGCTTGACGGCTCGGTTCTTCCTGGGGTCCTGGGGCGGGTGGCAGAAACGACAAGTATCTGCGCAGCATCAGCCTAGCAGCTGTGTTATTCTATGGCACCACTGTTTACACTCTCATGGACCTCCAGCGCAACGGCTGCCCAGGAATGCCTATTGCACCACGATCCGGGCTGGGAGGTGGCGGGAGGTTGAGCTTAATTGATCCGCCAGCCGCTGGTAGCCAATGACATGCTAACAACACAAACACGTCGGGCGGCGATCGTATTGACTTAGGACGAACATTCGGTGTTTGGGACTGGCAGGATGACGGACTACCTGCAGTTAGAAGGCTAGGTGCAAAAGCTAGCTGTGTTTGTGATCTGTTACAGTGGGTATCCTCTTTCAGAGGGAACTGCTCCCCCGGGTCATATAAAGGCCGGATATCCACGTACAGGTCAGCGAATATGCAGGAGGGGGGTGTTGGGAGGATAAACAGGGCTGCTCCGTGACCACATGCTGCTGGATCGTCCTGCTGTTCGCAGGAAGTGCAATGCAAAGCCGGGGGACATTTCTAGAAAATCAAACATGGTTCCTCCATAGGCTCTTTAAAAATAATGGTTTGTTTGGGCCACACTATGGAAGAACCATCTCATTTTGTTTCCTTAAAAAGCCTTTCAGAGAAGCCACTTCCAGAAGGTTCTTCAGAACATCAAGAACCATTTGGAAAACTTCCTGATCTCAGTAAAATCTTATGACCAAATAAAACATTGATGGTCATTTACCAGACGCTTTTATCCAAAGCGACTTTCATTCCCTAACTACAGGGGGCAGTCTCCCTGGAGCAACTTAGGGTTAAGGGTCTTGCTCAGGGACCCAGTGGTGGTGCTGAAGGTAGGATTCGAACCCATGACCTTTTGGTCCGGAGGCAAGTATCCTACCCACTGAGCTACCTCCACTCATAAGATACAGCACATTCTTAAATATAAAGAAGATGGTTTCTCTTGAAAATAAAGGTTTGTGTGGAACCTACACCATTCAAGAACCACCTTATTTTGGTTCCTTCATTGAAAGAAAGCATCCAGACGGTTCTTTGTTTGGTACATCATAAGGGAGTTCTTTATATACATCATGTGAACCAAAATAAGTTGCTTCTGCTCTTAAAGGAAAGATTTGTTTGGAACTACACCATGGAGGAAACACTTTATTGTGGTTCCCTTAAAAAGCCTTTCAGTGATAGAAACCATCTTCAGAAGTTTTCAGAACAGCTTTCTTTGAAGAAGCATTTTGGTTCACGTCATGTGAATGTAAGTGTAAAGAAGGCTCTTATAATGTAAAGGTTTATGCCACATTTCCCCAGAACCAAGCCGAGAACCGTCTGAATTTATCTCATGAGCGTTGATGTTTAGTGCTGTCTTCAGTGCTGGACTTTATAGGGATCAGGAGAAGTTTCCTGGTCTCGTTTGCTGTGGCTCCAGGAACAAAACTGTCATTCGTTTTAGTACATTAAAGTTTACTGTGCTGCCGCTGTTGTTCTTTCCAATGGTCCGTGGTGGGGTTCCAGAATAACTCGGGGCTCTCCCTTTTCTCTCTGTCAGCGCTGGCCTTCGCAGCCCAAACTGCTCGGCCCTGAAGGTTCGGCGTCCGTGCTGAGCCTCTACACATCTCCGTCTCTGCCCAACATCAGCCTCGGCCTCTCCGCCGCCTCTTCTCCACTCAGCGTGAGTTAACCACTGTCTTCCAAGATTTCTCTTTAATGTTGGACTGTGATATTAATCAATATAACTAATAATAAAATTAAGAACTGAGTTTTCTACTGATATCTTGACAATGAATCAAGTTATTGAAAAATTCATAGTAGATTGCAAATAATTCATAATAGATACTGAATAAATCATGGCGGACGCTGAATAGATAGTCAGACTTATTCATTGCTAATACTGAATAATTTTGTAGTAGATACTGATTATTTATACTAGATGCTGCATTATTTACAGGAGATACTGAATAACTAATAGTGGATATTGAATAATTAATAAAAAATATTGAGTAATAAAGAATGGCTTTGACATGTCTATCAGTATGAATGGTGTTTAATGGTGTATGAATCTACATTTTTTTCTTTTTTTTTTTAATGTTTTCTCTCCGAGGCCAAGCTGACCGGCCCATTTCTTCCCACGAGCGATTTATTTAACGATTTAGCGATGCGTATTTGTGTCTCTCTTGGATGATCTGCGAATGTTTGGCCTGATAAATGAAAGGAAATGTAGTTTAGGGCCCCTGCTGAACCGAGCGGCGCGGTGCCTGTTGAAAGACTGGCCATCAGTGACTGTCTGGGTGATGTGTGTAGCCTTAGGGTACTGACCCTTGACCCGGGGGGATTTTATAGGGCTTAGATAAATATTGTGCTTAAGTGTCTGGTGTCAGTTGCGCTCCAGTCTTCCCCAGTCACCTCATCCATTACTGCTGTTTAGAGAGGCCGCGCCAGAATAATCAAGCGCAGCTCCAGATAATGTGCGGCCCCTTCGTGTGACCAGTTCAGTCCCCCATTCAAACATATGCAGGATAGAGGCTATTGGTGACGTCCAGTAAAACTCAGTGATTATTTATAAAAGTCTGGAGACGCAGTTCTGTTGCTGCGGTTGAGAGTTCGGTCCTGGCTGATGGTCAGTGGATTTGATGTGATGTGTATGTTTCCCGCTCAGGCCGGTCTGGCGCTGAAGGAGAAGCACGCCGAGGGCAGCGCGGTGTTCGGCCTGCACCCTCACCTCCTGGGCCCCGTGCCCTTACCGGTCACAATGGAAACGAAAGTGAACAGCAGCCAGCAGGCCCTCCTGCAGCATCTCCTGCAGAAGGAGCAGCTCCGCCAGCAGAAGATCCTGTCCACCGGTGAGACCCTAATTATTATACAGTAACCCCTCAGTTTTATGCGGATCAGCATTCACGGATTCAGTCTAAAGCAGATTATTTCTGAGAACTGAACTGTATTACCGCCACCAGTCCAGCGGTGGCAGTAATACACTGAAAAGTTGCCAACCGCCATAAAAAGAAGAAGAAAAAGAAGCTGCTGCAGCATGTAGCATGCTCCGTGTCTTGTCCTCGTATTTTAGTGTTTTAACACCCCCCCAATTTTCAACAGTTATCTCAGTTTATTTAGTATTAGTAAGCTGTGCCCTGTCAAAATATGCGAGAGTTATTTCAACGTTTCTTTTGTGTGTGCTGCTCATGGTTTTTTAAGCAAAGTGTTCTGATTCTGATTATTTACTTACCATTAAATTTTCTTAAAGGGTAATGTATTAAACAGAGGTTAAAATGAAATTAAAGTGTTCTGGGAGCCTATTTGGAGGCATATTTAGGGTTTACACTATAGTAGTAGGCATTAATAGGCATTTTTTTTAGCAAAAGTAGTTATAGTTTGCTACGCTTCAGTTCTATTGCTACGCTTCATTCATTTTCATGGTTTCTTTCCAACAATTTCCTTGGTTATGCTGGAGGAACGTGCCTTAGTTATGAAGGGTTAACTGTGGTTGCCATGTTTCCTTTGTCTGTTTCTAAGCATTATGCTGTGGATGTGTGTAAAATAACGCTCCTCTGTCCAGGGCCGGGTACGGTGTCCATGCACCCTCCGTCTCCCCTGGCGATGAAGGACCACTCCCCGGGCGGCGTGCGGCCTAAACTACATCGGCACCGCCCCCTCAACCGCACACAGTCGGCCCCGCTGCCCCAGAACATGCTGGCCCAACTCGTCCTCCAGCAGCACCAGCACTTCCTGGAGAAGCAAAAACAGTACCAGCAACAGGTCCACATCAACAAGGTATGGCTGAGTCACTCAGACACCATGCCACTATAAACGACCATCCAGTTATTTCATAAACTGCAGATTTTTATTCTGGTTAAATTGGAAAGTTGTTGAGTGAACAGCTATAAACCAACCTGTGTGAAATAAAGCCAGTCTCCTTTCTAAGATGAGAGAATCTGTAACAGTGCAGGTCTGACTCCTATTAACTGGTTGTTGGTGATACAGAGTCAAATTCTAAAAATTCCTTTAACTTCAAATGCACTTGTTACTGTTTCAGCACTTAATAGCTTCTTAAATATCTAACACTGGTTTGGAGATCCACATTATTATTATAATTATAACCTTTTTGTAGGTCAGTAGAGATGAATAAAGAGGACATTTTCTTGTTAATAAAGGAATTTAAATGGTGAAAATATTGTACATGTATTTGTTAGCAAAGAGTATTGAGTTTCTTTTTTGTAAATATTGTAAACGAGAGTAACACACAAATGTAGAAAATCTCAGTGGGTGCAAAAACGTTTGACTCTCTCTTGTTTCGAGAGAAAGAGAAGGAGAGGGTACAGTTTGTGTTTTGTGCATGATGGTGTATGATCAGGACCTTCTCGAGGCTACGTCTATCAGATTAGCGTGTTGGTGGCTTCCACCCCCCAGAGTTCCGGGTACCGAAGTGAGGAGAAAACTCCTCTTGTTCCTGTGTGGAAATGTTTGTGTTTCTGTGTGGTGGCACCGGTGACCCCGGTCTTCCGCCGGAGTGTAATTATTCTGCTGAAAGTGCGGGGCTCTCGATGAGGGCGACTGCGCGCTCAAAGGCCCCATTGTGCGTCGGCGCCGCAGACCGATCGGCGCTGCTGCCGCTGAAAGAGCTGCGGGAAATCCAAGGCCACAGGAACAGTTCGGAGATCAAATGTGTTCACAGAGTGCAGCATGTACCGTTCAGGCCTCGGTTGGAGACTCCGCCTCAAACTCCGACCTAATGCACTGTTTACTTAATCTCAGATTTAGTGCAAAAAAAGTTTCCTTTAATGCATGTCCAGTTTTATTAAAAATATTACTGTACTGAATTAAAAATGAACTGAATTGATATGAACTGAATTGAATGGAATTGAACTAACTTGAACTGAAATGAACTGAAATGAAATAAACTGAGCTGAGCTGAATTAAATAGAAGTGAACTAAATTAAACTGAATGGAACCATTTCCACAGACCTGAATGAAACTGAATTGAATTGAAGTGAACTGTGATTAACTGAACTGAATTGAATTGCACTGATTTGATTTAAACTGAACTTAACTAAGCCCAACTGATTTGAACAAAATAACACTGATCTGAATTAAACTGATCTGAATTAAACTAATCTGAATTGAAGTGAACTGAATGAATGTCAAACCTGTCTATATGCTGTGAATGGGGCTGTAAATCCGTCTCAGGTATAAATTCTGTAGCGAAGAATCAGTCTGTGCTGATTTACAGGCTGAATCTGTTATTTCCTTGTTTAACGTGGCAAGATGCTCGACGGCAGAACCGGGGTGTCTGTAAATATTTACATGTGTTAAAGAGGCCGCTGACGGAACCATACATGAGCTTATAGGCTTTAGTGTGTATAAAAAGCAGTTTACTAATGCGCCTCACGCTATTTCTGCCCCGGCGGATATTTATACGAGGCCTAGATCCGCTGAGCCTAATTGGCCTGCCATCTGCTGCAGCCTGCTCCTGCTTAGTGTACGGAAAACAGTGCAAATCTGCGATTTAAGATTAAGGCTGATGGAAAAAGTGTGGCCGATTTATTGGAAACACCTACCTACAGTAGGCCACCTGTAGTTGTTCGTCCACGCCCCCTCTAACCCCATCAATGGGGCTGCTGTAAGACCTCCCCTCTGCAGATATTCTTTGGGTGGCCCACCTGTGGACGCAGTTTGTGTTAGCCGCCCTCCAGACCTACATTAGCGGTGAGGGTCTGACCACAGAGCTGCTCTTGGCTGGATGTTTTTGGTCGGTAGACTATTCTTAGCCCACCAGCGCTGCACACACCACCATGTGGTGCAGGACTGCTGGAGTGGTCTACCGCCTGAATAAGATCTGGTGACAGAGGAGGTCCTGTGGTGGGAGACTGGTGGAGGGGGGGCAGTGCAGTAACAGGGGGTCTTACAGTCTGTAACTGAAAACATCAAACTGAACTGAATTGTATTAAACTGGATTGAGCTGATTTGAACTGAACTGAACTGGACTGAAGAGAATTAAACCCGAACAGAACTGTCCTGAATTGATCTGAACTGAACTGACTTGGATTGAATTGAACCGAATTAAACAGAACTGATTTGTTTTGGACTGAACTGAATTAAACTGAACTGATTTGTTTTGGACTGAACTGAATTGAACTGAACTGATTTGTTTTGAACTGAATTGAATTAAACTGAACCTATTTATATTGAACTGAACTGAATTAATTTGAACCGATTTGTTTTGGATTGAACTGATTTAAACTGAACTGATTTGTTTTGGACTGAACTGAATTAAACTGAACTGATTTGTTTTGGACTGAACTGAATTGAACTGATTTGGATTGAATTTAACTGAATTAAACTGAACCTATTTGCTTTGAACTGAACTGAATTGTTTTCCTGTCCTGCAGCTTCTCTCAAAGTCCATCGAGCAGCTGAAGCAGCCCAGTGGCCATCTGCACGAGTCTGAGGAGGAAGAAGATGCCGAGGAGCGGGAGGACAGCTCGCCCTCAGCTGGCGTCATCCGGAAGTGCAGCCCGAGCCACCGTGGTGCCATTATCAAAATCAAGGAGGAGCCGGTCGACAGCGATGACGAAACACAGCCCAAAGAGAGCACTTACCTGCACCAGGTGAACGGGAGGCTGGTGATAAAGGCCACCATGTAATCTGAGGCATGGGCAAACACACACACACACACACACACACACACACACACACTCGGACACACACACACACACACACACCCTTCCCAGCCTCATGCCCCAGCCTCATGCCCCAGCCTCACCTCCAAGCCCTTTGGGACTGTTTCCATTCGTGAACTCGTGAAGTGATCTCCTGTAATGTATGTTCTGTAATGTTCTGTATATAATTGAACGAAGAGAATCCAAAATGGTCGATCTTTTAAAAGAGGAAGTCTTTATTTGTAAAAGGTCTTTTGAATTGTAATTACTGCCCTTTCTACTTTCTATCTGCCTGCCGGAACAGAGCCGTGCTGAAGCTCCTGTAGATCAATCTCTGATTTTTTATGTCACTGTGCATAGCTTTAATTTCAATTATTATTATTATTATTATTATTATTATTATTATTATTATTATTATTATTTCTTCAGTGTTAGACCGCAACAGCCTACTCTTTATCTATAGAGGGATGTAATACATGTTCATCACACAGGGACACCATAAAAAGATACTCCTGTGTTTCTCCATCCTGGTCTCTACCTGCTGTATCTGTATCATACACTCGGTTACCACAGACAGTAACTTCAGTAACCCTGAACTTACAATAGGGATTATACTATAACTGAGTTTAGAGAGTCGCTATAAAGCATCTCCTCATTGACTTCTATTATAACTGAGTTTAGAGAGTCCCTATAAAGCATCTCCCCATTGACTTCTATGATAGGTAAGTTCAGGGGAACATGAAGTTTTTGCCAGCGGTGACCGAGCGTCCACTGCAGGTGTGGGAGACAGAGATTAAGAAGCATTGGAACTCTCGTCAACATGGCGAGGGCCAATAGAACCTCCGCATTCTGGCGTTGTCCCGTGGGCCGAGATCGGTCGTGGGGAGCGAGGGCTGAGCAGGAAATGTCTGGTGGAAGCCAGGAATGGGAGTGATTCACAAGTGCAGGAATGCTGGGAGAGGACGAAGGGACAAGAGGCCAGCCACGAGCTGATTTACTGTCGGGGCAAATTACAGCATGAGCGGGGCGGGGGCGGCGAGGGGACGGCCGAGGGAGTCCCCTTTAAAAGCCCATCATTTCCTCCTTGGTCCCTGGTGACGTGTTTACCTCCGCACGCAGGTTTCATGTTCTGTAGGAGAAACAAAAAAAAGATAATTGTCCCCCTCTCTCTCTGTCTGCCCCTTTCTGAGGTACTTTAAACCCCCTGATGACTGTTTCTCCACTCCAGATGCCCCCAGGTACACTGTTTCTTTTCACTTTGTCAGTAGCAAACACTACATTACATCATTCGTCTGATGTAAAGGCACTGGTGTGAGGGGGGTGGGGGAGTGTAATGTGTGAGATCTTATGAAATCATTTGTGACCCGTCATGCTGTGTGTAAAGGTTCTGAAAGGGTCTGTCTCACATCTCTGGTGTCCTGCTGAGGCGAGTGGCCCTCGCCCAGTCTGTTTGTAGCCGTCGGTACGTGTTTCCCTCTTGCCTTGCCGCAAATCTGTTTCGTAAATAAAATTCATTCCTTCATCCTGAAGTCTCCTCTTGTCTCATTTCTGTCCGTGGAGGTCTTGGAGGACCAGAAGAGAATCATTAGCATTATTATTAGCTCTATTCATTTCAATAGTCATGCTGAGCTTGGTTTGGTGTTCCTGTGTCACTTAGAACCCAAGTTATTGTCATTTTAAAAACATGTAATAATAATAAAAAACACCACTGGGGTTTAAAAACAGTGTCATATGCAAATGAACTTAAAGAACAAAACTGAACAAATTTCTTTTAGGTCTAGGTATAACAGTTCAGGTATAACAGAAAAAAACACAAGAACCCGGAGAACTTTCAGGATAGTCTCCACCCACAAGAAGGAGGGGGTCCAGAGAGAGGCCGAGTGGTGGCGCGCCGAGAGAAAGAGCAGCAAACAACGAGTGTTTAGGAGAGTATACACCCGTTCTAGACTGTTTTACACCGGTTATATTTACTGAACGTTTACTGATACAGTAAGGGTTAAGGGTTAAATTCTAGACCATCCAGAAAGCTGCCTGGGACTGTACTAGTCCAAAACACAGGCGTCCCATATCCTGTGCAATATCCACCCTTATTACTCACTCTGTTCCTGGCCTCACCAACAGAATCAGAAATGGACATTTTTTATGACCACTGTCAATTAACGACCTGATTCTGCAGAGCCCAAAAAGGAAATGAAAGTATGTGTGAGTGTGTGTGTGTGTATATTTGAATCCGCTCCTCACTGATTTATCTGCATCTGGAGGGTGTGGAGATGACTTATACTCTTAGTGGTTTAGGCAGGACATTAGAAAACATCGAAGGCTGATAAAAAGCAGCACAAAAGGGTCAAATAAGGCCAAAATGCCAATTTTTTTACTTTTTGTGGCTCAGTGTATTTTAATCACGATTGATTCTATCATATTTTTTGGTGACATCGCCATGCTCAAGTGAGCGGGACCCAACAGTATAAACCAATAATTTCAGCCCCAAAAGGATGTGTGTCCCATTCATGACAATTTTAAAGGATGTCCACAGAACTCAGGGCACTGAAAATTTACCTTAAAAAACAAACTCCAGTCTAGCATGAAAGGTGAGCACTAAACACAAGGTGTCGTTGATTGTAGCCAAGAGAAAAAGAGCCTTGAGGTCAGAGCGTGCTGGCTGGGAATGACCAGGTCCAGTCTAAGCCTACCCTGCATAATTGGTTAAACTTTGCGCGGTCCCTTTAGTCCAGGTTGTATATCACTGCCTTGAAGTTCACTTTATCTTAACTTCTCTTTTAGAGCCTGCGTGCCTCTCAAGTTCACTTCAAAGCCTCCTCAGAAAGCCCTCAAAGCCCAGCTTTAAAGGCCTCCATATCTGCCTTCAGCGCGACTGTGGGAAACCACGCACTCCACACCACACAGCCTCTGCTCTGCACAGCTTCAGCATCTTATCTTCACATCTACCTGCTTGAAAACATTTTTGAAAATCTTTGAAAACTAGGATTCAACACTTTTTAGGTTCCCAGTTGATGTTCCCATGTTCTCGAGAGATCATGACGTTAATTCCCAGTTGTGCTGCCTCTCTCGCTGGCTGGCTGACGAATCAGAACTAGCGGTTAGTGTCCTACACCAGTGATATAGGGTTACAGTAGTTTGAAAAGATGTGAGGGATCTTCAAGTGTCTCATTCTTGTTTTCACCCATCCAGTTTTGGTGGAGTAACACTATTGTATGTATCTAAGGTAGTAGTTAAATTAGATTAATAAATCAGATAGACCATTGGAGGCTGATTGACATTTGCATGTTACATTTGCATTTTATTTTTTCTCCTGACCTTCTCCTGCAAAACTGAATGCAGATTCAATCACAGACAACTCAGAGGTCCCTACTATGGCCAGTCTGCTATGTTGGCATTATTGGGTTACAGCACTGCCATAGTCCCCTTTATCTCCTTTAAATGGTAAATTGTCATCATATGTCCAAACGACTCCCTATATTAATTTTGAATAAAAACCATGTAATAATAAAAACTGCTAGTGTGTCTTAGTCCTGAAGGGTGAAACATCAGCATGAAAGAAGGGGGGTGCTGTAGACTAAATAGACTAAAATACAGTGACCCCTCAGTTTTACGTGGATTTTTCTGAGAACTGAACTGTATTACCGCCAGGTAGGTAGAGAGAATTATTTTAACGTTTCTTTTGTGAAAGAGTCTTTGTATGCTGCTAATGCTAGCTGCTAATGCTAAAGTTTTTTTAAGCAATAAAGTTTTCTGATTATTTATTTACCTTTACATTTTCTTTAAGAGTAATGAATTAAACTGAGTTAAAATTAAATTAAAGAGTTCTGGGAGCAGATGTGGGGGCTTATTTAGGGTTTAAACTATAGAAATAGGCATTTTAGGCATTTTTTTAACAAAACACAATGCGTTTTTTCACTGTACACTGGAACTCTTGGAATGTAACCCCCACGAAAAACAAAAATTCAGTAAAAAACAGGCTGTATGGACTTCATGGACAGGGGAGTTAACAGTGTGTTTTGAAACCATGCTTACATAGTGCTAATAGTGATCACTTGTTTATCCATGGTATAGGTGCTTTAGTAATGTATAATAATATATGACATCCAGTCAGGTGCATGAAGCTATGCTGATAATAAACACTGACTGTCTATTATTGCCTTATAAAACAACATCTTCACTCATCTAGTCTGCAAACAAGTGCCCTTAGAAATGTTTCATCTCTACAAATGTTTTAGTCTCAATGAGTCCAGTCATCGTGAGCTGGATTCAGTGCAGTTTCCCTGCGGAATTGAACGTAGCAGGCCAATTGGTTGCATGAAGGATGAAGATCGTAAATCCCATTCTGTCACATTTTTGTGGTTATTTGATTCCAAGGGACTGAATGACTGACTCATATTGGAAACCTGCTCCAGATGCCAAAACCATCTTTGAGAAAGACTCTTCATGTTAAGGTTTTGAGGGCTTCTGACAATTCATTCATTGTATTTGTCACTCTATGACAAAGTAGGAATAGTGTGCAAACCTTTGAGCCCTTGTGGATCCTTCCAGTGCATGAGGCATGACAACGCCCTGAATGTGCTCTCCAGGTGTTTTCAGGCCTGTTTTAAACCTTCTCCACTGTGGTTGGTCTAGTGACAAAGCACTAACCTTCAGTTAACCTGACTAGGATTTTTTTGGTTGGGGTTAAATGGGTTTAGTTGAGGTTGCGTAGAGGTTATCTGGATTTAGTATGGTTTAGCGGATATGGTTGAGGTTTATGTGGGTTAATTTGTAATGGGATTTGTTTAGCTGGGTTTAGTTGAGAATTTAATGGGGTTTACCTGGGATGAAGTGGGGTTTAGCTATTTGATATGTGTTGGAATTTAAGTGGTTTAGTTGGGATGGGGTGGTGTGTAGCTGAGTTTAGTTGGGCTTGGATGCCATTAAGATGGGTTTAGTTGGCATGGTGTGGGGTTTAGCTGGGTTTTTTGGGATGAGACAAATCTCAGGCACCAAGCAGTTTAAATTCCGTCTGGTGCCCCTGTTTCTCACCAGTATGCCAAAGACATCTAAATGAGAGAAACCTACTGTAGTGGCGTAATACATTTTGTGCGTCTAGAATGGACATCTGACCCTTTCTAGGCAAGACATTCTCTGGGTCTAAAAGCATAATCTGTTTTGCACTGGAGCTATGAGGTTAAGAAGCTGCTATCAAGTGGCTAACAAGTAGCAGAAGCTTAGCTTACACCCCACCAATGCTTATGTCTTCACATACATGACTCAAAAACTGAATAGCTACCTCTTATAGCTCCCCGACTGAGGTTCTATGAAAGGATAGAACGTGTTCTGTTCTCTTTCCAGTTGCTTGACCTGATCCAAAGTAAAGGGGGCATGGCCATTGAGATGGAGGTGGCAGCAATGAGGAAAAGAAACAGTGCTTTTAGAGGCATTGTTATATAAAAAGTTGAGAAAAAAATTGAGAAAAAGTGGAATAAAAAGTGAGCTGTGAAAGTGCCTCCCTGGACCAGTCTTGTTAACTTTGGAGACAACATTCAGCCCCGGACCTCTCGGCGTTCTTGTCATTTCTGCACACTCTCACAGCAAATGTACAAACCATGCTGTCCAGTTGTTCCGAGCTGGCTGAGGGTGATTGACTGGCTATAAACCATTCCTTCCTGAGCTGACGGCACTCGTGCATTACATCAATGGAGC
This sequence comes from Brachypetersius altus, assembly GCA_037974465.1. NCBI lineage: Eukaryota > Metazoa > Chordata > Actinopteri > Characiformes > Alestidae > Brachypetersius > Brachypetersius altus. Next base: position 22,284 of record JBBPDB010097092.1, read on the forward strand.
AAACGCTGTCATCGGATTTATCATGAGCTCCATAATGTATCTTAGAAGCAGCATAAAAGAGTGGTAACTGCTTGACGGGGATGTGGAGGTTTTCATTGGCTTATCATTCCCCATTATGTAAGGCTGTTTGGGGTTTCGTGCCCAGCAGTCAAGGCGCTGTCAGTAGACGTCAGTGTCTTACGAGCGACCAGCCTGGGACAGTGAAACACCAGGAACTCCAGTTTCCTCATAACCTGCAGAGAAGAAAAAAAAACAGTTGCACGAAGGCCCCGCCGTGCAGGAGTGTATGTGTGTATGGGTCTCGCTGGCCAGCGTCATTCGACCTGTTATCTCAACCATAGCACGACTGATCTCTCTTTTCAAGTTTAATGAGGAAGGCGATTCGGGGGGAGGCCGCCCTGCTGCTTTTAAAGGCCAGAAGAAGCACTGCTGTGTCTCATCTTGAGAGGTGATACTGAGGAAGAGCAGCGGGCCTGGGAAGAAGGCTCCCATGGGAACAGACGTAACCTCCAACACAGGGAAAGAGAGAGTGAGAAAGGGCAGTGGAGGAACTTAAAAAAAAACCTCAATTGTAGTGCAACAAAATTTTGTCCAAAACAGACTGAATACTGACATTATTCTGACTCTTCGTGACTGTATCCCAAAAATATTCCAACAAAATTCCAAACCAAACTAATTTTAACTAAAATTCTGTCTGAACCCAATTATAAAACACCAAATTTCTGGCTGGACCAGACACAGGAAAATTAATTTCATTAAGTCTGTATCCAAACCAAATCCTGTCCCATATAATGGCTGTATAGCAACAAAATGTTTATGTGTGATACTGACTTCATCCCAACAAATTTCTGAATCTAAGCCAGCAAAAATCTCTCCAAACCCTGATCAAATTTTGTCCCATCCTAACTGTATCCAAGATTGAGACCCATCCTGACTGTATACCACCAAGACTGAGTGCCAACTTGACTGACTGTCTGACCACGACTGAAAACAGAAAGAGAGAGAGATAGAAAAGAAAATAAAGACAGAAGAGCAGGAGTCCTTGGGATCACACGCTTTTGAATTTGGAGGCCAGACACTTTTTACGGTGCCTTTGCCTCTGGCTCGACTGTGTGCGCTCCAGCAGTCATAAAGCAGCCCCCATGGCTCTCGGGCTCTGGAGCTGTTGGACATGTCGTGTTTGTAAGTGTTGCCTGAATGCACTGCCAGGCTGAAAAATCACCCCGAGGACTCATAAGCCTGTGATTTCTGCTGCAGTGCTGGAGCCACAGGCTCCATCCCACATCTAGCTCAGAGCTTTCCATTTGGCTGCCTGTTAGACTGTGGAATGGTGGGGCCATGGATGGTACCGTTGGTGTTGGAGGGAAAGAATTCACTGCTTGTTGATCTCACCATATACCCTGGCCATCATAGTTGCACTTGAGGTAGCCATTTGGAACTTTCCATTGTGTTGTAATGACAGAATGATAATGCTAATGAATTTCTGCTACACTGTATTTTCATGTTGGCGGTTTTAATAGAGCAGAACAGCAGGAGTGGTGAGCGGTGAGAGCAAAATGAAGGGCTTTCCGCAGACTCATACACCTTTTTATGCTAGCCTGTGTGCTAGCATTTTGGCGGGCTCAGAAGAGAACATCTGGGGGAACACGAGAAAGGCACATGGTACCATAGCCACGCAGAGCAGCCTTGTGGGAAACGTTTGGCTCCAGAGCTCCATTACTGTCACTTCTTGCCACGCACCGCTTGGATAACATCACTTGTAGGCAACAGGGATAACTAGCAGGGTTGCTGGATATCGAGGTCTGCTCTTGCGAGTTCACATTGGTATGCAGCAGGGGGGTGATAAAAACAGCCGTTAATGTTGCTCCCTAAAAACCAGCATGAAAATGAACTGAAATGTAACAGATTTGTTGCACTCGAGAGTTTCGGGCCAATGCCTCACTTAAAGGACTTTGCATGAAACCAGAGCACAGTAAGGCCCTTGATGTATCTCCTAACACCTCAGCCAAGTTCAAACACCCATTTAATGGACCTAAGTTGAATCGTAACTACATCCCTGCTTGTGAAAGGGTTCACTGCAAATTTATAGCCCTAGCCATAATGTTAATGAAATCTTATTAAAGATCAAGCCTCCATTAAGGAAATCTAATTAGCCGGACAGCTTTTGAAGGCTGTCCTATTTTTCCTTGGCTGCTTGTTTTTGTAAGACAGAAAGGTCTGCTTTATAACGTGACCTCAGGAATGCAGAAGCCCACGAGGGCCTGTGCTTAGCTAAAAAATCACACACAAACAGGCAACCGGGGCTTTTTCAGCTGAAAAAGCACAGACAAGCATGAAGCTATCATAAACCCGAAAGTCCTCTTAGATGTCTCTAAGACCATTAATTTAGTTTCTACACTCTGCATAAGTGCACAAGCTTTAATTTGCTTGACTTGGCTTGCTTTGAGGCAGGAAAACAATGCAAGGAGATCATATTTACATTTATCAGACGCTTTTATCCAAAATCACTTCCACTCCCTAACTACAGGGGGCAGTCTCTCTAGAGCAACTTGGGGTTAGTGTTTTGCTCAAAAACCCAGTGGTGGTGCTTGGAACCAGACATTTTTATTTACTATCGACCTCCAGCAACACGACACACGTCCAAGTATTTATATGGAATGTTGATAATGGCAAAACAGTAAATCTGAACTAAACAACTTTGGGGGCTGTTTTGGGGGCCTCACAATGATCTGCATTTACCTCTCCACCATAAATGGGTTTAGTTTTTGGCCTAAACCAAGGTGAAGTTGGGCTGGAAAAATGCAGTGACACTGACTTGCAGAATCTAACCATAGCTTAAGAGTACCCTGTCTTATGAAAGAGAGAGAGAGAGAAAGAGAGAGAGAGGAGAGAAGGGGAGAGGGGTAATACCAAGGGAAATCCCCCACTCCCCATTCCTGGGGATCAACTGATTTGACTGCACAGGATGCCACAGCTAGTAATGTGCCACAGTTAACACTGGCTTTATTAACGTCTTGAATCTCAGTTGGCACTGCCACCGCCGTATGGCCTGTGACTAATCTGCCATGGATAATTCCCCATAATGCCAAGGGCTTGTGGACATGGCCAGATAACAGGTGGCTCCATGCACAGTTGCCCGCTGCGAGCTGAGAGGGGGATCTCAGGGACCGGAGCTGCTCACATTCTTCCCACTGGAATCTCTCTTTCTGCCACTTAGACAGTGATGGCATGCTGCTTAAATGCTTAAGAATTTCACACATTTTTCATTGATTGCCTTTCTGCTTCTTTCAGCCCTTTTTTCAGTGTAACACTGGGAAGGTGGCATGTTGATGTGATTTGACCTAACATAGAGCTGGTCACAATATGGGTTATGGCTTGATAACCAAGATTTTCAGGTCCTATGACTACTGGAACTAGTGCAAACTAACAAACCTCTTTCTCTTGTTAGGAACAAACATGCTAGTTGAGATCTGTGGTCCAAAAATAGATGCTTTTCTTCCCTCCTGAAGATATTACTCTCCACTGAAAGGCCCTCAGAACCTGGAAGGGTACACGGTTGGGTAGCTGGTAGCCTAGTGGTTAGGATGTTCAACCCGCATTCAAGAAGTCGTGGGTTCGATTCCCAAGACTGATAAGCACCTCTGAAGTACCCTTGAGCGAGGCACCGCTACCACTGACTGCTGATGTCCCCACGTTCCTGACTACCCACTACTTGACTTGGCAAATGGGTTAAACGCAGAGGAAGAATCTCATGCTGCTCACACTGAGTGCTGTGGTGTGTTCACGTATGACAGAATGGTCACTTTCTGTTTTTTTTCACATTTGTTTCGGAGAATATTGTCATCTTCAAACGTCTCCAGGTGAGTTTGTTATCGTTTATATCTTGGAAGGAGCCAAGCATTTCCTTTGGATCTGTGGCCTCAAATTGATAACAGATTGCTTTGGCTCCTCTCCCCTCAATACAGGAGGGTGTGGGGGTTGGCGGTGGTCTTGCTGGGATTCCTTTTTTTGGGGGGGGGGGGGGGGGGGGGGGTGTTGAGTTTTCCACACCCAGCAACAC
>JBBPDB010097104.1:0-26339 GCA_037974465.1 Brachypetersius altus
CCTTGGCCAAAGAAAGCTGCTATGAATTCCAGACCTTCAGCCGTCAGTCTGAAGGTCTGGCTACGCGAGACTAGGCTGTATGTGGCCACTGAACCAAAATGAGTTTGACACCCCTGTTCTAGACTGTCGTTGAAATGCACTCGTTCACCGTTTCATCTCTCTTGCAGGCTTGTGGCTCCGAAAGACGCGGAGACGGCAGGAGCTTTGATGACGTTCTTCTTGGCGCTGGGTCTGTCTCTGGGTGCTGCTCTCTCGTTCCTGCTGCGTTTCCTCATCTAGCCATCTCATCATTTAACCCAAAACTCTGTTCAAAAAAAGGTCTTCCTGAGATGACCACTCCCTACTAATCTTCCCTTCTCCCTGAAATATCCTCCATCCATACCATCTGAAAGGTGAGATGCCTCATCAGAGCCTGGTAGGATATAAAATGGCCTTAATGCTTCGTAACAGCTGGAGAATTCTGGATTAATCCGAATGGAAAAGAAGAGCAAGGTGGTCTAACAGATGAGCAGGAAAGCGTGAATGTTCCTCTGGCTGCTACGGATGAAAGGGAGATGACGAAGATGGCAGAATTAAAGGGATAGAAATAGGGCTCACCATCATTTAAAGCCGTTTGCCATCGCAAAACTGTAGAAATAAAAAACAAACTCACTCAAAAATAGATGAATCACTTTTGCAGGACCTTTTATTGGATGGGTTTTGGATGGGAGTGTGAAGAATCTCCACAGAAAGGTTTGACACAGGAAGCCTATACCGTAGTTGATTTAAAATATCTGAGATAGCCAAACCTTTACGAATCGTAAAGCTGGAACACGAGGAATGTAGATGTCGTAGTTCTAGAATGAATGTCATTTCTTTCCTCCATGATTTAGATTTTGGATTTTTTTTTTTTTTTCCACCAGTTTTTCATTTTATATTTCAAATCTTTTAACCAGAGGGGACGTTTCTGTCCAAAAACTTCCCTCAGACTAAATAAGAGGACCACAAGGATCAATCCTGTTGTGTTTAAAGCTGCTGGTAATCACTCTGGTGACTGTGGCCATTTTCGAAGGGAGTTGTTGTGAGGGAAAACCAGGAGAAAGTAAGGGATGGTTATAAAACAGTGTCCCGCCACACAGTGTTATCAACAGCCTAAAGAACTTCTCAGGAATATTTGCAAATATATAAAACTTCTATGGAAAAGGGAAAACCAACTGATTTCAGGGCCATGTTTGGAAAGATGAAGGGAGAAAGGGATGGGACACGCCATTCAGTTCATTTTTTTTTCACTCTGGTCAGTGAAACAACTAAAAGGGAACAATAAGGATTTCACAAACACTGTACACCTGTAGGTCACTTTCCATTAGGTCAGTTAAACCGCAGTCTAAATATTGTAATGTTGTAATGAAGTATTTTTTTTATTCAAGTCAGCTGAACTAAAGGCATTGTTGAGTATGAACAGTGATGGTAAAAATAATGTAAACCATTAATGTATTTATTTAACACATTCATTTGTTTGGGAGAATGTGCTGAAATTAAGCTCCAAGTAAAATGGAAAAATACATTTTAAACTGGAGTTGGGCAATATGACCAATAGGGGTGTAACGGTACACAGATGTCACGGTTCGGTACGTACCTCGGTTTTGGGGCCACGGTTCACGATACAGCAAGGTTAAGCAACAACAAGTTGTAAAGAATGAGGCTTGCCAGTAGGTGGCACTATTGCGCCACACTATGACCCAGGTTTATGATTTACTTGCGCTTTTTGGTCCCTCTGTGATTCCATATTACTTCCATCACGTATTCTCCGTCATACCGCATACTCTCCGAAAGATATCATGTACTGAACCGTGACCCATGTACCGTACAGTAAGGTTCGGTACGAATACATGTACCGTTACAGCACTAGTACACGGATAGAAAGCGAAGGGCAATTTGTTTTGCTAAGACAACATATAGCTAGAAGGAGAAATGAATCAAATAAAAAACGTATGGACCATAGATCTCTCTAAATTACCTGCCAGGATGTTTCATGACTAGTATTATATACTGCAGTTGAGTGAGGAAAACAAAGGGTAAATATTTCTTGGTGAATAACATATTAATCTTTATCATGCATTTACAAAGCAATGGAGTAACAAAAAGAGCAAAATTCCATCCAGCTAATAGGTCTGCATTGTTGATGCACTGAAGACCAGGATGTTCTGTTCTGAATCTGAGGGCTAATCATTACACTCTCCACTGCAACAGCACTGAACTTTAATGTTCGATTTTCTTCTACTAGAGGCCTTGGGGTGAACAAGTGCATTTACAAGGTCTGTAAAAATGCTCCAGACTTGGATGATGAATGTTTACTGGAATGTTGCCATGTCTGTGTTACTAAGATTACATTTTGATGGTCAGATTCAGGGACAGAATCAGTCCAACCATATAGCAGCATTTTCCATGGGTGGGTATCTCAGTCACGGTTTGTTAATTTTACCAAATTCTATAAGCACAGAAAACATTTCATAGTTTTACTTTAAACTTTGTTGAGCCTTTTCCTTCTGTTGTCAGCAATTTGGTTTCAGCAACCACTAATATGCCTGATCATGTCACTTAGCCTTTACCGGTGAAAAAATAACACTTGACTACATATGTCCCAATAATCAAAGTGACGGAATGGTTTTAGCACTGTGTCATGTGATAACTGTAATAGTGTTAACTACAGATTAGCTACAGTACGGAGAATCTCCATGCTATTACATGAACATTCAGAGAGGACAGTTGCTCAGTTGAAATTGTGTAAATTTTACTGATCTGAAGCAATCATGGATTACTAAATAAGTGATATATGAATGATCAGTTTATGCTTGATAAAGTGGTTAAGTTGCCCCGTTGAGGACCATGGCCCACTGTCAGCTTCAAATTTCCATTTTCACTCTTCAGAAATCCAAATTCATATTTTGTTTTGGCATAATTACTATGAAATAAGTCTAAAATAGGAAGCACTAAGCCTAGTTTTAGTCTATAGACTAAAATAATGATTTAAAATAATGATCTTTTTGTTTGTGGGTATAATTCAATCCAGTTTGGTCCATTTACTTGCAAAGAAATACCCACCATAAACACAACTATATGAGAGGTGTCTTAAAATGTCATTAAATGGCCTAAAATAATGTTTACTTAATGTAAGTAGTTAGAGTTTTGACTTGATAAATGGCATTATAAATAATAAAGGTCTACAGTTTTACAGTTAAACCTGCCAATTAAAAACTTTAGATGTCATTTTAATAGTAACTATCAAAGAGTCAATACCTTAACCAAAAGTGTTATTTGGCACTGTATCATAGCAATGTTATTTCTCGGCCAGCAGTCTGTATAGGCCGCCATTGTTTTTGTATTGGGCACAAGGGTTATGGGACTTTTATTTTGAACTGGGTGTATGTTTGTCTTTTTATCACGTTGCCAGCTGACCTGTGTTTCTGTTAAGTGATTAAGTTAAATGATTGGTTTATGTTCTGTGTAGGTTTTGTCAACCTTTTTGTTAATTTTGTTAAAATTAGGTACGATAATGAGAACATTTTATAGGTGTAAAATAACCCTCACGTTATTATTTCTTTACCAATTATGTTCTTCCAAGAGCCTTTACAGTACACTGTATGATCAAATGTATTTTAGGTTGTTGGCTTCCCCATTCTAAAAGTATTAATACAGAGTTCATGCAGTCATGCAGGAACAAGAAAAGGTATAAAAATTTTGATTTGAATTCATTACTTGTATTTTAACTTTACTAAAATATATATTTTGTTCTTTTATCTGTGTCTCTGTGGATCAGTTACATTTTCAGGTTCTGATTCTGATGAAATGTCTTTATATGTAGCACTAACATGAACCGAAGGGTTGGAACTAAGGGACCTAACCCAAACCATTGTTCCTATTGCACCAAATTTTACGTAGCACATGTTAAGATGTCATGAAAACCAATTAATTAATATATAACCACCTATTCAGCTTGAGGTAGTTCTACTTGCCTATTAACACTGAAGTGCTTTAAAAATTAAGTTTATTACAGAGCAGTCAGTCAGAACAGAAGTCATTTATGCACTTAAAAACACAAAGTAACTTGAAACATTCAGGTAAGATTAATTTTGACCGTTTTTGGGAGATTAACTCAGATGTCATAAGTAGAAAAAATAAAACATGAGGAAAATGCAGGATATGGCACCATTAGATTTAATCGCCACACATTCCCAGCTAAATCAACACACTGCCCAGCATAAAGTAAGCTAAAACCAAGACTAATCACAAATAACCAGATAAACTACTTTAATTCCCCAGCAAATAAGCTTACCATGTCAGGATTTCAAAGATACTCATGGTGATAATCAGATGTTTCGCCTACTGTTGACAGATAAAAAAAAAAAGCACTTCCATCAGTTGCCATCTAATCTTCATTTTTGCTGTTCTGTTCTGAAAACTGTCTAATGTCTTTCTACTGACCCTGAAACACATACAAACAGCCTTCTTCACATTTGTGTGAACTTCACACACAGTTGCAGCCAAAAGCATAGGTATTATTAGGCTATATCATTTAAATGAACATTTAAACGTTAGTTGCCAGGTTACGGGGATGCTGGCGAGAATGACGCCGCTCCAATGGTCATGTTTTTATTTGTTTTGTTTTTTTTAAATCATGCTTTAATCAAGAACAAAGCAGACCGGCCATAAATCCAATGTTAGGAAGGCTCCCAGGAAGCCGCTGGCCACAAAGGCCGCTCGCAAGAGCACTCCGGCTACCGGCATGAAGAAACAGGCCCGGCACCATGGCTCCACGAGAGATCCGGCGTTAACAAAAATCCACAGAGCTGCTGATCGGCAAGCTGCTTTTTGCACATTTGATGTTCTTGCACACATTTGTTCATTTTTTTCATGTTAAAAGTATATTTCTATTTTGTTAGATTGATATTATCTTGGCCCCATGGTGGCACATAATATAAAGAGTAGGGAAAGGCGGTGGTCTGTGGCTTAGTTCAAGGTGTACCTGCAACAGTGGGTATAAGAGTTGAGGAATGGGCCTGACCAGAAGACGGGTTCCGCTGCTCACCTGATCAGATGGCACAATGATGGTCAGGTGAGGCGCTGTAGCCACAGAGGCCTTCGAGAAATCTCCTGTCCCTCTCCTCTGGTCTCAGGGAGGCGTGCCCTAACTGCATGGGTTCCCTGGCTCCGGAGTGGTCCACTGGGCGAGGTGAAGAGCCGGCAGAGGATGAGTCTGGGGAGTAATTACAGCAGATCCTGGGGGTCACTGGTGGCAGGGACTAAGAAGCTGGCCTCATTCGTTGGTCTATCCATAACACAAGCTGAATGAGGCCTTCTGTGGTGTCAGGCATATTTTGCCCGGCTAGAGATTATTTGAGTTGAAGAGCCAGCCCCTTGCAAAAGACTGTTCGGATGGCCCATTCAGCTGCCTGATCACTGAGAAGGGAGATGAGAAGTGCAATGCGGCTCCTTTCCGCCGGATAACAACGAGGCTGTAATAAGCGCATCTACACCATTCCATTTATCCTTTAGGGCTATCTTGGGTTCAAGGAAGAAATGTGGAGCGAGGAAGGACCGGACTGCCATCTGTGGACACCTAGCATCAGCAGCTAGCTCACAATTAGCTCACTCAAGATACGTAAGCTCTTGTTTGAGCCCATCAATCATGGCTGACTGCTGGCGACACATAAAGTGGTAAAATCCACTCAGTTCACAGTATCAGACTCGGCCATTTTGTCAGGAACCAGGTGTAGCTTGGTGGATGAAGCCAGTCACAGATTGAACATGAGGGGGTTTGTCTGAGAACGCTCTGCACACAGAGTATAGACACATGTTAATTCACACACACAGCAATAATAAGAATAGAGAAAGGACTGCAGTACTCACGTGTCTGGATGAAGTTAAGGAGAGTCGAGTCGGGCATGAACTCAATGACTGAGCACCACTTCCTTGTTTATAAAGGACGTGGTGTGCGTCATTTCCTGAATCCTGTGCATGTCACGTGACTGGCATGCATGACACCTCCAGGGATGGGGGTTTGAATCAGAGAAATGAATGAATTATATTGTCTTTTTTTAGATTGATATTGTCAATTCTGTGCAGCATAGCTGGTGGGTAGTGCTGGAAAAGTATTTCACTGTGTGTTGTACTAAGTAGGACTGCATGTGCCAAAAAACATCTTGAACTCTTGAACTAAATTAGTATTGCTTCGGTTACTCTCGAATGCTCAGCACAGCCTTTTCTCACTAGCACAACACAACACAAAGGAAAAAGAGCAGTCTCAAAACACTGCTGCATGTGCCAGCCCTGTCCAGGCAGTGTTAAAACCACCTGGCATTTTCTGACATCAAGCTGTAGCTGTGCTGCTATGGCCTGCTTTTGAACTTCTGTATCAGTTCAGCAGTATCAGTGTCTCTTCTCCCTGGCTTTCTGCTCCTTTTATTTACTTTTGCTATGTCTGACAATATTGAGCTAGTCGTGTTATCTCAGATGGTTTAGCCTATGAAATTCTTGGTAATCTTTGAATAAAAACATCTACAATTTCAGAAAGGGGTGGTGAAAAGGTCACCAGTCTGTATTAGAAAAGAATAAAATTGTGATCTCTCTCTTTTTCTCTGCAGACTAAATGTGCTTTATGGATAAAGACAGAGGTTAAACTAAACAGACAATAGTCAAAACTGGAGAAGCCTCATTCATGTAGCTGACGGAGGAAGAAAAGAGCCGGACTGTTTCAGCATATTACGGAAGATAAATGTATGTGTGTGTGTGTGTGTGAACAGCGGTTAACCTGTTTATTTGCTGTAATACTCTAATGAGCACCTACATTAATGATTTGGTACGCACCCAAATTCAAAATTGCCACTGCCAACTGGTGCTGAACCTGCAAACTGACTTTTTACCTAAATTAAATTACAGATCTAGTGTGTGTGTGTCTACTTTCTCGCCACTAACTGGTCGAAATGAGGAAGGCAGGTTGGCACTCGGGGGGAATTTCCTGATTCTGTACTTGTTTTTATGGCTGCTGAGTGAGAAAAAGCGTCTCATTCAGATCCATGAAACAGGGGCAGACCACTCCTCTCCGGACTCGTTAAGTTGAGGGGCGGGGCACGCAGTTACAGAAGCGCTGAGCGAGGCTCTGGCAGGAAACGTATTTTTAAACGTCATTATTTTTCTTGTTAAGGTTTTCATTTCCTGAGTGGTGGTACTTGGAGATCCAGTATGAAGTTTTTCTCAGATTAGGACCGCATTTGTGCAGTGAAGACCAGAAACTGGTGCGCCTTGGTCATACCAAATACCCCAATTCTCGCTTGCCTGCGGCTTATATCAATCCCTGTCTATAGAAATGTATTCTATTGGTTTGCTTCAATCCGAAAGTACATCGTAAAATCCTTGTTGGTACAAAACAGTATACGGTATATCTCCATTTGCCATTTTCAGTTTTTTAAAAATCATTTGAAAATGGCATCTATATTTTACAATGTGTCAATGGGTTTCATTATAAAATGACCACAAAAAATTGTCTAAATTTGACCTAATTTACTGCATTAAGTTTTAAAAAATGTAATAATATGTCTCTCTTGTAGAGTTATGTTTTAGAAGATATAAAACCGTGTGTCTCATTTCTGCTCCTGCTGACTCTCAGCACTTAATGAATTCAATTATTTTCCACCCCATCTATATGGTCCAAGTGGGCTCCAAATTCAGTTTAATAATAGTAGGATGTTTTATTTAGAAACGTAGTGTTGTGAAAGTTAAGGTCTCAACGGAATAGAAACACTTGAATAAAGTGCAGATTAAAACAGTACTTCAGTATATTAAAAACTTACTTCATTACTAACCACTACTGGAAGCAGGACATTTGAAGTATCTCTGTCCATGCTCTGCTTGCAAATGTGTTCTTTCTTAGCAACTGTTGCTAGGTTAGCCAATCTTTTCAGAGCCTTGGCAGACTATAGCTTGCATAGTTTTGTCTTGTATTTAAGCTTAACATCTTTCCTTGTCTTGATTTATTGCAAGAACACGATGTGCTAATAATGGGTGAATTAATAAATGAAATAAGAACCATTATCTAAAAGGTTGAAGGTATCCTGCTCAAATGCTGCTTAATATTAGCATTGTGTTGAAAAGATATTCTTCAACAATATGGAATGCATCTGACATAACTCCAGCAGTGGGTTTAACATGCCATGGGGGATGCTGTCATGTGCTGTTAACATTTCAAGTATATGGCTAATAAGAAGCATGAAAAGAACTGTACAGTCTATAACCAAGGCAGCAATCAATCAAGCAATGACTACTGCAATCTAATTAAATTCTTCTGAGGGAGGGCGCCGATGAATAACCAGGAGGAAAAGCTAGCTGGTAAAAAGGGAGGTATGAAAGAAAGAAAGAAAGAAGTAACTTTCATTACAAAGAAATTGAACACACATGCCAGTTTGTCATTCTAAACAATATTGGTTTCAATGGCTCTACCTGCCCCATAATCTTTATGTATGAAGAAGGACTTAGTACAGTTTCCACAGCTCTGATGATTCTCCAGCAGGTACAGCTCATGTCCAGCCTTTTGGCTTAAGTATTGTAAAACAGAAAATGTACATTTAAATTCCCACTCGTTCAATTCAACATACACTGATGAAAAATAGCATTAAGTGTAGCTGGTTCTAGCTTGTGACTGATCTACTGTGACCCTGCCTGTGAAACGACCTCAAGCTCAAACGGTCTAATTTAAACTGAAGAGGTTCATACCAGTGCAAAAGAGCAAATTTTGACCGGCTGTAGACATAGAAAAGTTTTAATGAAGGACTGAACCCCTACCTGCAAAAATATTGGTTTATAAGCTAAAAATTGGTGGAATTTTGTCCTTCACACTTACATTCATTTTCAAGGTACCTTCATGCAAACCCAATGCCTCAAATCAGTGAACACTTTATTAAATAAGTTGTAAGTTTGAATGACTAGTTTGAATCAGGTGCAGTTTTATTCAAACAGCTTTACTTGATTTAATTCTAGACAAAATCATTTTAAGTCTATTTATAAAAAATACAGGCTCTTTAGTTTTCTCAAATGCTGTAAATTTAAAACATCTAGATTAAATCACTGCATTTCCTTTCCCAAGAGAAGTTGAAAGAATAACATGTCAGTAGTGGCTGATAATTAAGGTTTAAAAAAATATAAAATGGTGGCCTCATGCCATCTGTAAAATTGGTAAAAAATGGTAAAAATGTTTCTGCACTTTTGTATTTTCATTGGAAGCAGTGAAGGCTGGAAGAATAGTAATTGGGCGTGTCTGTGAGTGTCATGTGAGCAAGCCAGATGTCATTTTTTTTCAAAGTTCTTAATGAATAGAGTTTAAAAAGTGTGGAAACATTTTGAATGTTCCTTGCATAAATGTATTAATTTAGATGGACTATCCAGACAGTACCTGCCTGTCATTAGAGGAGGTCATTCATTAAAGAGGCCACTGGAAACATGTCAGCCAGTGAAGTAAATTCTGAGTCTTAGAAATAAATATAAAAGGTACTAGAGTCTACTAGGCACCGGTATAGAGTGGAATAGATACACTTAATAAGGTGGCTGCTGAGAAAAGGCACCAACCAACCCACATTTATTATAAGGACAGGTTACAGGACAGAAAATACTCCCGCTATGCTGGCATAGTTGTGTTTTACCCTTGGTGATATTGGATTCAGCACGACACCATACAGTTCAGTACCTTCCCCATTTACTAACTTAATCAGTGAATTACTCACACATCTCTGCCTCCTATGGATCAAAACAGTCATTATAAGAAGGATCCAGATGGAAACACTTTGGAGTTGAAGGCACCCTGTTGCTGTGTGATTATGTCCCAACAGGGGATAGAACTCTATTGAACAAGTTTTCTCCCATCATGCCACTCCTTCAAAGTTTAAAACTGTATTAACTTTCATTGTGAATTATAAAGAGATTCTGAGTGAGAAGCCAATGCATCCGCAAGGAGAAATCCTGCCCCACTTAACCAACGTAACGAATACGAAGATGTGAGACTGAGGAATTTCAGAACTGTTGCTGAAAGAGACATACACATTCAAACTAAGCACAGTGGGAGTGATCTAGATCACTGTATTGAATTGGTAAAATTACAATATTGCTTGACCCCCTCCCTCTGTGGGTTGTCACCACCCACTTGTGGGCAGAGACTTTCCTGAAGGTTCTTCCAATTTTACAGACCTTGTGTTTTGTTTTCAGTTTATTTTTATTTTAGTTTTAGTTCAGGGCCCTGTTTCAGAAAGCGGGTTCCGTAAGTATACCTCGATTTAACGAAAACCAAAAACTTCTCCCACTGATGTACGAGATGGAAGAGCAATCAGAGACACCATATGCCAAATTAATTTCCCTTGACCCATTACCTCACCATTTTAAAAATAAGATTGAACAGATTTCAACTGTCTTTATTGGTCGCCTATATGTCCTGTACACAAAGTATTATAAATAATATTATTATGCTGATCAAACACTTCAATAATTCAACCATCTCTGACCATTTCACCCACCCTTAACTGGTGTTCCAGCAGTAAAATTTCTATTTTGGTCTTTTTGATCTGAGCTTGAAGTTACATTTGCTGATTTTCTTGTCCAAATACATCTTGTAAAGCTGGTTGACAGGGAGCTATTGAAACAGAAAATAGCATTCACAGTGCATTCCTACTTATGTTGTTTGTAAATCAGTGCTGAACATCTTACTGAGGAAAGGTTTGTTGGATGGTTCGTTGGAGAGATGGCTGAACCCTCTTCTTCATTTCCATCATCACTCTGTTAGAGACATAGAAAGGCCATGGTTTTATTTTTGTACCACATTATATTCAACTATTATATTTTCCGTTGTAAGATGTAAACCTCAATAAGTGTTTCTCTTGCTTCCTCCTCTGTAACTGAAGCCAAGGATTCTTTATTATTTTCCTGAAATAAAGAAATGAACAAAGTTGCTGTTCTACTGTAAACCCATTTTGAATAATATGTGGAGCATTAAGAGTTCTCACAGCTGCATGTTGGTCTGGCTCGACAGGGGGCTGCACCAGATACAGCAAATCATCCCCATGAACTGGTAGAATATGAGGTTTATACAGGTCAGTTATAACTTGCAAAAGTCCAAATGGCAATTATCAAACATATTCCAGTCACCTTACACTTCATTGTCATTATGCTCTCAACGACCTAGACTGAGATAAGGCCAAAATTAGGAAAATAACTCATTATGGTAAAGAGTTTATCAAATGAATGTGAATAAAGGATTTATGCACATCATGTATCATTTTGAATGTACCTTTTATGTAGACACTTGTGTCTTGAGGGGTGTGTAGTTCAGAGGACATCCCTTCAGAGATGCCTTCAGCCACAGAGCGCCCACTGACTGTGGGCCGACTGCACAGCCTCTGTGAGTGGTGGCGGTGGAGGACCCCCAAATAAGTGTTTTTCAGGCCTCTGAATAAGTGCTTACAGAAATAAATTAAATAATGTAGCCTCTAAATGCAATTGATTTACATAGGGAACACAGATCAAGCACTATGGCTTAGAATTACACCATACCTGATTGGAGTATATTATATTTCATTTTGACTTGCCACGTACGTTTGGGGCCTGTTGGGTTACACCTGCGCACCAC
This sequence comes from Brachypetersius altus, assembly GCA_037974465.1. NCBI lineage: Eukaryota > Metazoa > Chordata > Actinopteri > Characiformes > Alestidae > Brachypetersius > Brachypetersius altus. The sequence continues at coordinate 11,642 of JBBPDB010097104.1, forward strand.
ACACATATTATACTACATTATATTAATGTGTTAAATGGGTGGAAAATCCTTGATCAGTGTTTAAATTAACACTCACATATTGACTCTGTCAGCTATTTTTTTGCAAGTTCCCTTTCTTTTTGCAGCTGAGGCTGAATTACATTTTTTGTGGAAGATGTGTGTGTAATCGGCATATGCTGCCATTATAATTTCTGCTTCAAGGGATGTAAAATCTACTGCACGCGCTTTCTTTCCCTCCGTCTCCATGGTGAATGTAGCTCCAATAATCAGGGCTTTATATATCAACTCCGCGTTGATAGAACTAATTGTTATCAGCCATTTTGAAACCGATTACCCCAAGTTGGACAGCTTGGGGTTACTCAGCCCTGAGTATCGGTTTTAATTTATTTTTAAACCCACTTTCTGGGTCAATTTTTGATCTTTATGTTAATTTGCATGTCGTGCCATTTGGAAAAAAAAAGTAGTGTTTATTATTACATGCTTTTAAAATTGCAATAACTTTTACGTGACGTACGAATACCAAACAAAGTTCAGTGTGACGTCTGACACCTCGCGCATTACATTTACATTTATGGCACTTAGCAGACGCTTTTAGCCAAAGCGATTTTTATTCATTCATCTACAGGGGACAGTCTCCCTGGAGCAACTTGGGGTTAAGGCTATTGCTCAGGCACCCAGTGGTGGTATGCTGAAGGTAGGAGTCGAACCCATGACCTCTTGGTTTGAATGCAAGTATCCTACCTACTGAGCTACCTCCACCCAAACCGCATCAACACAAACTGGAGGAATTTCTGTATAAGGTGGGGTTTTGGTGTAGGACAACAATTTTTCTTCCGACATGGATCCGTAAGATTTCACACTGTAAGATTTAAAATCTATCAGGATCTATCACCAACTCTGTAACATGGTGCCCCAAAGGATGCTTCACTCTTCAAAGAAGTTGACATTTCTATTTCTGGACAGTAATTATATAGTAGCTCTTGTCCACTGTTGCAAACATCCAAAAAGCAACAAAATGACATGCCTGCCTTAAAGGCTATTTGCACGTAAGAACATCATGCAATATTTCACACAGGGTACTGGACATAGCATGCATGCACAAAAGCTATATATTTTGTGAACAAAAGTAAGTTTGATCAGATAATCAAAAGAAGTATTTATTACTTTTTTAAGTCAATAGTACTTTTTATTATTGGATTATAAAATATAATCACATGAACAAAGTGTTCAAAGTCATTTTCATAGTAATTGCCGTTTCTAGTTTTACAGACATTTACCCTAAAAAGAACTTCTCTTTAATTCACTCCTGGTATGCTCCCAGCCTATTCCAAAAACAAGGCATTCTTGAGTATTGAAAAATAGTCATATTCAACCTCAGTAAGGTATATCCAGCAGGACTGAAAGCCATAATGAAAAATGAGACAGATAAATGATTTAATTCTGTGCTAAAAGCTGCTGAAATTATGGCCCAGATCATTAAACGACTCCAGACCCCTTGAGAAGCCTCAGCCACCACAACCTGCCATCAGTACTCTAACTAAAGCACCAGATCTTATCTGTGAGGGTACACTCCCAGGGTGGCTTGCTTAATGAACAACCCAACAAGTCCCAGGGAAAAGTCCCAGGGCAAAAGAATCCTATTTTAATAGATCTTTAGCTTACATGCCAGCCTTGTGAAGATAGGAGTCCCTTGTCATTGTGGGGGGAAAAAAGAAATAGGCCTCAAAGCCAAATCTTCTCAAATGTAAAAGAGAATTAGAAAAAGAAAGGAAACTACTGCTGCTGCAGTGTAGATTTTTTCTGCTGGCTATGAAACTAACAGACCAAAGAGATTCTGGACTCACTGGTTTCAATGGTAGAATAAACATATTCTGGAAGGGAAATTATTGTTTTTCATTTGTTTTGAGCTGTTGTGCAGAATTCTGATTTAGACTCAAATCCTTTTGACAAGGACATGATATTAAAGCAAGCTGCTATTAATAACAAATCTTGAATCATGAATGAATTAAATAATCGATCCTAATGATTGTTTTGCATCATGACATACAAATTAATCTAAAGGAATCAAATGATTAAAGTTAGTTCCAATGAATCATTACTTGCTCAAAATAGCATGCATGCACAAAAGCTATTTGTGTCACGGTCTGGACTGGCGTAAGCCGAGTTCTGTTTTTTCATGTTTCTGTTTCTTTCAGGGTCACAATGCCAGCGTTATGCTGAGGACTTTCTGTTTACGCTTTTGTTATTATGACCATGCCCCTTCTGTTTTCTCCCTATGATGGCCATGTCTTGCCTTATGTTATGTATAGTTTCTTTTAAGAGTCACGTGTTTCTGTTCTGTCTCTGTCGAGTCCCCATGCCCCTGGTTTGCCTGTGTGCTTGTTCACCCTCCATGTTCCAGTCTGGTTCCTATGTCTCTGTTTGTTCTGTGTTCCTGTTTACCCCATGTCCCTGTCTAGCCTGTGTTCCTGTTTACCATCCATGTCTCTGTCCCATGTCCCTGACACGTGTTCCTGTTTGGTGTCTGTGTACACCTGTCCCTGTCTGGTCCTGTTCCTGGTTGACCCTGTTCTTGTGTCCGTCCTGTTCCTGTGTCTGTCCTTATTCCTGTTCATGTGGTCTTGGTGGTACCCGGTCTCTGTATATCTAGTCTCCCTTGTGTTTCCGTGTAGACCCACCAGGGGTCCTCCTTGCTGCCTGGCTGTTCCTGTCTGTGTCTGCGTCACCTGTCTGTTAGTCCTGTCACCTGAAGTGTTTGTCATGTTAATTATCCCTTGTCTCCCATTGGTTCATGTCCTGTTCTGTTTGGTTTAAAGTGTGTGCACTGTGTCTTGGAAAGACACAGTGGTATTTCGTTTCACTGCACTGTCCTAAGTGTCAGTCCCTCTCCTTGTAAGTACTCCTAGTCTGTTCCCTTGTTTTCTGTTATTCCCTGAAAGGCCCACGAGCCTGTCCTTGGTTTGTTCTGCTTTACTCTGTAAATAAACTCAATCAAGTCAAGTATGGCGGTTTCATCTGGTGCTCTCAGTTTCTCCAAACACACACAGGAGGGGAACGTGACAGAACATAAATTAAGGAATCATATATTGTATTGCAAAACTTTGCAGGTATGTATTTGAATAACTATTTATAGTGGATTAAATAATGGAAAAAAATATGCCTCCCAATTCTCCCATCAACAAAAATGTTGTTTTCCAGCACTTTTCAAGCCAAATATATTGATTATGGTAAATTATTATTATTATTTTTTTTAATCACTAAACCTGAAGTTATTCATAATATTTTACAGGGCTGATGATTCAGCATAACTCAGAGCACAATCTACATGATGAAGGAGGGTTTCATTACCACTCTGATATTACTCTGTGTGTTTTCAACGCAGCCTGCAAATGTCACAGTGGCTACAGAGTGAAAGGACATACAGGATCATCTAGTACTTGTGTTTGTGACCTTTTCACAGTCTTGTACACTACCCATCTCTTTTTACACCAACTTTCTCCCCCACTTCCCTCTCTCTCTCTCTCTCTCTCTCTCTCTCTCTCTCTCTCTCTCCCTCTGTCTCTCTCGCTCTCTCTGTCTCTTTTTGTCTCTCTCTCTCCCTGTCTCTCTCTCTGTTTTTCTCTCTAATGTTTATGCAGCATTCCTGCAGCATATTAACTCCTCTTCAACATGCAGAGGTCAAGCCAGTACCCAATTACTTGCAATTAACAAGATCCCCAATTAATACACAAATCAGCACATCGATTCATTAATGGTTCACATTCACCAGGTCAGGAATGCTGCACACTGCAGACAGGACAAACGTTGAACCATTGATAAAGGTAGAGGACCAGCTTGCCGATAATATCAGCATATGCACAGCCAAGTGAAGCACTGGGTGTCACATTTCATGTGCCTGTGTATCAGTTTTATGACCAATATAATCCAGTCAGAACTATTTTTGACTCTTTATACTAACTCCTACTGTAGCTTAAACTGGGGTTTCCAATGAAATCACGTGCGTTGGGTTAGAAGCCTGATTAATTGAATTTCCAAAATGTCTTCCATATCAACAAGCACATTTGAGGCAAGGACGAAAAGGATGTCTAATAATGTTGAGTCATTGATTTATTGGGTATTAAACAACATATTTCATTTTAAGAGTATTTTTGGAATTAAATAATTGCTCATTTATGAACATCCTCCACAACAGACACCAAGGTGATCTTTAGCTATAAATTGACCGTGTGTGTGCCCTGTGGTGGGCTGGTGCCCGAGCCAGGACAAGTCCCTGGAGGAAATTTTGTACCAAATAACTGGGTAACACATGACAGCTGTCAGGCCTATGTGGGCCAAAAGTAGCACATACATTTTATTTAGTCCCAGCATGACCAATAATACTTATCCCAAGTAAAAATCTATATTAACATTGCAATGAATGACTCAGCAACACAAAGTGCATATAGTGGCAGAAAGCAGTATAAAATATAATTATTTAAAAAACATTTTTAACCTTTTAATTGGTAATTGTTTTTTAATAAGTTAAATGAACTGTCAAATGAACCTTGGCCACAGTAGAAGCCTGTTGGTCACTGGTATTTACTATATTTGTCAGTTAACAGAACATTCTCTAACTCATTCTGGCATCCTGACCAATAAAACTAAGCGGTTCTAACATAGACTCACAGAACTTTTCTGTCATGGCCCACTATAGTAGCCATTTTGCACTCAGTGATCCATAGATCTTGGTTGGCATGTGCTACAGGCCAAACACTACCCTCCTGTTCCTAGGAAAGAATGGACCCAAGTATGGCAGGTTTACATATCCAAAGTAGAATACAGTTAAGTCTGCACAGGCAAATGCTGGAAAAATTGAAGAGTGCATCTAGGCTCTCATTAATGCAAGGTAGAGGGAAAGCATCTTTCTCATCTTGCCATATTCTACACACATGCATAGACTTCCATTCTTCTTTATAGCTGGAACAAAGGCATGGGGGCTACTATTCTCCCTAATTACCTGCAACACAGAGGTCAAGTCAAAAAATGAATATGAATCCACAAGACATCAAGGAAAGACGATAAAGCATCAGGGGAGCCTTTTACTGCTATTATACTACAAAGGGCATCATCTTCCAATGCCTCATCCAACTCCAAAGTGACAATGTACAGGATTGTAAGTCTGCTTGCTGCCCATAGCTGTAGCCATTGACAGGACCTTGGGTCCTCAAGATTAAAACCCATTTTAATAGAAACTCTTGGTTACTACAGACACCATGAAAACAGCATCTAACAAATATGGAACAGACCTTTACTGGACCTTTACTGTGCAATTAAAGACAAATGTTTTCTCAATTTTTTTGAATTCAGGAAAAAACTGAGCAAGTGCCAGCAGAAGCTACCATATCTAGACTATATGTGATGACATGAGAGCAGATGAATTAGGTAATGAGGGCACTGTGGTTAGCATATGCATGATTCACAAAGTCCTGAACACTCTCAGGGAAAGTTGAGACCAAAGTAACAGTTTAGATGGTATGCCATTATACTTTTGATATTGAACAGCCAGGAACTTTTTTTTTTTAAAGTTTCTTGCTTGAAAATCCTGTGCTTCCCCTTTAATATAGGAAACAGCTAAAGCAGCCTTCTAAGCTTAAGAAAGTTAAAAGATTTATCTGTGAATCTAAATGACACTCTCAGCCCTAGGATGTCTTTCAAGACCAATAAAATTTGGTCATTCTCTGGGATATAAAAACCAAACAACAATGGCAGAATTCTTAGTTCCTAGCTCCTGGTTTTTACAAGCATTGCCACCAATTGATCCTCTTGATCCAAAGTTAGCTTGGATGCCCTGAGACTTAAGATGCAGCTTTCTTTCACATACTCTTTCACCAAATTGTGATTTCGTAAAACTGCATCAATATATCGGTCATGAATCAGTTTATTCATGAAATGTTCCAGCCAGTGCTTCCTTCTGCTGAATATCAGAAAGGTTTTTTGACAAAAATATTCTCCTGGAATCCTGCCCAGGATTGAGCACCTAGGTTTTCAGCTGAGACACAGAGAACAGTTCCTAAACACAATATTATGCGAGGGTTATCAGGTCTCTAGAACGTAGAGAACTTTTGCATAGCCACATTGTTTGACTGCACTAGATCTGCATAACCTCACTAGAAAACTTACCTGAAGACAGGATGGATATCTCCAGGGAAGCTATGCACAGACCCAATAAACACTATGCATCTATATTTTGGACTTCAAGCCCCTATTGGATATGCAATCAAAATAAGGTCCAAGCACAATCTTGAGGTTATCTGACATCAAAAACTAATTCTCACAAATGGAACATCTGCTCCGTTTAGCATCTGTTGTGGAATTTTCAGAATTGGCACATAAGGTACTGAATGTCTGGAAATATCTGAAAATATGATGGTCGCCATTCTACAAACTGTAGAAGATAGATGCTACTACTTTGGTCAATTTCAAGATCATTTGGTTCTGTGTTGCTGGGTTCTATAAACGTATTCATTGTGACAGATATTAGAGCCATTCTGAATGTGTTCAAGGGAACCATATTACAGTGGCTTTGATAGCAGTAAAATCTGACTAATTTGTTTAATTACCTCTTGTATTGCCGTTGGGTTGGATAAGTTGCTTGTGTGTGTGTGTGTGTGTGTGTGTGTGTGTGTGTGTGTGTGGTTTATATGGTTCTGGCACAAGTTTCTGATCCACATTTGTGTGCATTTATGGGGTTTGCTGCTGCAAGAGGATGAATGCTTTAATAACCTGAAACCTTATAGAATACTTTTCAGCTAAAGGGATGTGTAATGAAGATACATTGACAGATTTCTTTGTGTGTAGTCATGCAGCTGTGTGAGAGTGCTCCAAGCAGCTCTGTGTGATGTGGGGCAACTGGCCCTAGAGACTCTTGACTTGGAATCACTGTACTTAAAAGATGTAGACTCAGCACTCCAGCACCTCATACAGAGTTAGATTTTCATAGCCTCCACCAGAGCGATCATCAGTCTTTGGTTAACACAGGAATTAATAGTGTACCAGTCTCAAAATCAGTGATATTTTTTAGATACATTAGTTTATTTCCATGCCATATCTGTTTTCTGTCCCCGTCATCAAAATCATTATGCAGTGGCAAGAGCTAATCCAAAGTACGTATAACCCCAGAAAGCTAATCGACATGCATAACACTTAACACTGCTCTATTTCTAAATTAACCATTAAAGAACAGAAGTTTTCTAATTTTAAATATTATTCCAGTTGTTTGTAGCTGTGTTGTGCACTGGGGCCTTGGGGGTTGATAGAGTGTTGCAGATTAGGCGCCCTGTCGACAAAAATTTTGTCAATCAACTTGGCACTGGCATGAAGCATCCCAAGGACGGACCCAAGAGTGTTAAGAAGTAACTATCAGGATAAATTTGGTTATTTTGTGTTGTCAAAATAACCAAACCTAAACATAGCCTAGCTGGAAAGATAAACTTAGTGTATTCTTCTGTCTTTTCTGGTCTGTGGTTTTTCTTTTCACTTTTAATGAATGCACTGGACAAATAAACACATTGTGTTCCTCGTTCTTTACTGTTCTGGCTTTTCCCTTTTCACATTTTATGATTCAGGTCAAGATGTGCAAAAACAGAATCAGTGAATGATGATGTTTGTCAGTAAAATGAAAGAAAACAAGACGAATGAGCATTGTTAGCAAAATTTATAAGAGGTTTGTGAATGGTGGTGCAAGAAATTGAGTAGGATTCTCTGGCTGGGGGAGCACACTACTCCACATCAATAAGCGTCTTTGGGCAAGACTTCTAATGCTACATTATCTAGCTTTTATCTGTAACATAATTAAAATTGAATGCTGATCTGGATAAGAGTGTCTGCTGAATGCGTAAATGTAAATGTGCACTTTAAAATACAGATGAAGTAAAGGCAAGTTAAATGTAAAATTAAAGCTGTTTCTTTACAGAAGCTCCATGCTGGAATTTCCCTGTGAAAGTGTGGGCAGATATTATATCATTGAGAGTGCAGAAAAAGTGATGCTCAACACCCATTTTCACACTAGTCTGTTCTCTTAACACTTCTCTCTATTTTCACACGTCTCTCATTTACACTGAATACAGAAACAAAGAAAACAGTGTTTAAATATAACTGGGTTATGGTATTCCACTAAAGGAGATTACTTTCAACCAGGTGGTTTTGTTGCATTGCTGACTAAAACCACCTGATATTCTTCCAAATTCAGATAGCAAATAAAATCTTCGATCAGACAAAGTCATTAATTTAAGTATGAATTGGTTGAATGGAGTGTTTGCTTTAGTTTCAGTCAACCAACTCTTATTATTCATGAATTAAAGTTCTTTAACCTACATATAAACAGTTTGGATGGTGTGGAAGCAAGAGCTGTTAATAATATTTCCAGGTGGCTCTGCTGGAAATCTATTCCTTGGGAAGCATTTGAAGATTTGAAAAACTGAGCAGTGGGGCTCATGCTAGCTCTTATAGCTCTCAGGCACAGTCAGCACTTTCTCCTGCCCAGAGACTGCACCACAAATACAGCCCCTCCACAGAAACACACACATTCTGCAGCTTCTCCACTGGCCTTCCACCATCCTAACACGCCCTCTGTGTCAGAAGATTCCTACGAGGTCACTGTAAAGGAGTGTAACGACTTAGTATGGCTTTGAATCTGTGCATAAAAACAAAAAGATTATCTGAGCGTGACTAATAATGTAATAGAGTAGAATGTGATTTGACTAATTGCTCTTCAGTGTCAGTTGCAAGCTAAAAGGCTTACTTTTAGTTGGTTGAAACAAAGTGGAACCATCAGGGTCATACATTGTTTAGGTTCAGTGTATTATTAGATGGCTTTATTGGCAAATTTGAAGTTCTGAAAGCACACGGAGTTGTGAATTACCCAAGGTTGTTGAGCTGAGATAAGCTTTTAAACTGATGTAGCAAGCAATCTCTTGTTTCAGACTCAGGACACTCTAAAAATGATGTTTCCTAAATAGTTTTTGACTTGTAGGGGTTTAATATAACCCTAAGTCAGTACAGAACCTTTACTTTAGGTGGAGTAAAAGTTTCTTCACATTCTCAAAATACCAAAATACAATGAAAGGAAAACAATGTTTTAATGTGAATTTGTTTTGAGATGCACAGGGCTTGAAATGCTAGGACAAGTCCACCATCTGTAAAGAAGATGACAGGACCTATTTACCTGTGCTAGCCCAGTTGTGAGTACCTTTCAGCACTGTCTCTTTCCCTCTTTACTGAAACAACACACCTCAGTCTGGGTTTCCCCCAAAGGACAGCAGCAGGAGGCACTGGAGGCAATGCAGGATAAGAGCATGACGTGACATTTCATCCATGGTGCTCTCCTGGAATGGGTCACTGGCGTTCCGCCACAGACGTGACAGGCACTGTCATGTCCGGTCTCTGTGACTGGAGCCGGCTCGTAATTGAGCCTCACCTCTTTTGTCCCTGCTGCCTCTGTGGACTGTCTGAGCGAAGACTAGCCTCATAATCACATATCCATCGCATTTTGCTCACAAACACAGCTCTGTTCACACTGAAGGGCAGGAAGGACAAACTGAACTTTGGATGGTACAGTTGTACATGCATGTGTGTGTGTGTGTGGTGTGAGTATGTGAGTATGTACTGTACATATTCATATATATAAATCCTTTTAACCATTTTACCAAGGCTGTTAATAATTACAAAGCTGACTGCATCTGATTCAAAAGTGTACTTTCAGTCCATGAGGTTCAAAATATAAATGAGATATGAACGAGGTTACCTGCACCTGTCTTATGTGTGGCGTGTTATTCAGGGTTAGAGACCAGAACGGCCCTTGTTCCCAAAGTAAATGACCCCACAAAATGGCAACTTGCACAGCTGGGATTCGAACATTGACTCATGTGCTGAAAGCAACCAGATGATTCACTAGCTGATGCTTAATATAAGAACTTGTACTATTTGCAGTATAACACATTTTTTCACAGTAAAAAAATGCATATGAATGCAAATTCTGAATATCATAGATGTCAGCTATAAGAACCGTTTCTCTGCAGCATAGCCGAGGCTACTACCATTATGGCTTTTGTCCTAATATAAAAATGGGTGAAGGCTGGGTCATTAGTAAGAGAATACAGCCCTCCTGAGCCTCATCTCTCTGATATGATCCCTTACTTTTTACAGAGCTATATGACCCTCCATCTGCCTCATAGACATCTCTTAAAATACAGCCCACATTACACTCCGTCACAGCCTGCGCCAAGACTGTCTGCTCTTATAAAACCTTCAGCATCATCAGGCTGTGAGTAATATGGGAAAGAAGATATATTCAGCATAGGTATTTCAGATAAGTATTAACAACTTATTTATTTAACTTATTTATTTATTTTTAGTATGGAATTCAACCAATGTATTTAAAGTGAACAATGCAAGACATATTTCTTATTGTAACACTGGTATTCAGGGTAGAGCTGGGCAATATAGCCTAAAAATAAAACCTCAGATACTTTCATAATAAATCCAATTTTTGATTTTAATCAGTTTTCCCCTCCTTAAAATCAATCTACAGATGACAAATAAAAGTTACAACTTTATTATTTTTTTCAATCTGACATGTACTTCGGGTCTAAAACCTTCAGCATGTTGACAAATTGAAAACCATAGGAGTCATTGGCTACGAAGCACAAAATATTTATTTATTTATTTATTAATGTATCTGATATAAATACACATTTTTATGTGTTTCTCGTGTGCTTAATCTTTATTTTTGTATATATTTTTGTATATTTTAGAACCAACTCTGGGTTGCCAGGCCATGCAAATCGTTTTAAACAAAACTCAATTTGTCGATAATGCTATCGGTGGCGAACAAGTTGGTTCTTTGACTAAATTTGGGCACAGACATAGAATATTACTAGACTGACCACAGACAATAAAATGTTTTTGTATTTTTTGTCACAGAGTGACTTATTTTGTTTTTATCAAGAACCGCGTCTACCTATATTAGTTTACATGCCGCTTTGGCCATGCACTGCCGCATCGTGTGAACTGGGAACACAGTGGATGCGGCATCTCCCTGTCTGTCTATGCGTTTAGGAGCCAAAATAGCCGAATCTTCTTAGTGATCCGATCCAAATGATCAGATGAGCTAAATGATGAACTGAAATTCCCATATCTAATCACGTGATAGTGTAGTAGGAGCAGTAGACTCGGGTTGAGCAGATGTGCATATTATGAGATGTCACATTTCTTGTACTTTTATTTTAATTCCTCTTGGTTGTGAGAGACGAATGCCATAGGCAACTGAAATGATAAAACTAGTCACAAAATAAATAATCTACTCGCACTGGTGACCATTTTAGTCGCCATCTGGAGTGCTGACTGCAGAGAGTGGCTGTGCTGCTTAAGCTGTCGGAAACAGGGCTTGTTTGGTCTGTGTCTGACGGCACAACACTCAACCAATTCCATTTTACAGATGTAGCAAGAACTTTCTTGGGCACAAACACTGCCACAGTGTTTGGGTGCACCGCGCTAATTTACCCATGTAGAACCGTGCATCACATACACTCGTGTAAAATAAGTAATAAAATCGATTTTCATAAAAACACATCGTCCTGAACTGTAAATTCAAATTAATCGATAAAATTGATAAATCACCAACCTCTAATTCAGTGATTATAATTTTTTTGGCGGGTTTCCAAGTGAGTGAGCCTAGGCACTACAGCCGCCCTCCTCTACCTCAGGCATGCCACCGCAAAATATTTGAACGACTATAAAAAAAAATATGCGAAAGTGACCATTTGTCATACGTGAACAGCACGAAATTCAACCTCTGCATTTAACCCATTCACCAAGTGAAGCAGGGGGGCAACTATGAACACAGCACCCGGGGAGCAGTGTGTGGGGACGGTAACTTGTTCAGGGTAACTCAGCTGTGCCTAGCGGTCTTGGGAATCGAACCCAGACTTTCTGGTTGCAGGACAAATGCCCTAACCACTAGGCTACCAGCTGTACTTAACAACCTAAGTGTATATGTAAGTAAGTCATTGCTGTTGTTCTCAGACTTTTTTTGTACTTACTGGTGTTTATACTCAAACTTGTCCTGGACTTGGCTATTGGTCTCGCCCAGTATTCGAGCTGTGTTTCCCCGAGTAATATTTCTCTGCAGTGGCCAACCACACCAAAAATCAATGCTGCCACAGCAAATAAAAAACAACAAAATACTCAAACGACAAAATGAAAGCACCCGTAATGGTTGCCTACCCCCTTAAATGAAGACAGCTGCAACAGTCTAAAAATCACTGATTAAGTGAATTTGTTCAGTATATATGTACACTAATTATTTCAGAATCCTTCCAGAATGAGCACTGTCACTGGCCACCTGGTAGCCAATCATATGCCTGTCAAAACTTATCTCAGCTTGCTCTGTGCACCATGCATCCATTCTTGTCATTTTCATTTTCAGTAAGAAAATAATATATAAGGATCCTACTGTGATTATTACCAACAACATTATAGATTATCATCTTAAAATCGAAGGCATATTGTGTCTATAGCAACACAAACACATTACAAAAAGCATCACACAAAAATGATTAACAGGTCAGTAGTAACGGTCATTTGTACATGGTCCTGATTTGAGTTGAACCTCTTCAGTCTTGGACTTAGACTGGTCTTGGACTAAACAAAGGTGCTCTTAACAACAGCTCTGCAGTATGTTCTTCCACAATCATTAAGTATCCTATAGTAAGACCCAGTGTTTGCTGGTACAGAGGGCTAACAATTTAATATTTTATCAGGGGGCAGCTGGTGGCCTAGTGGTTAGGGAGGTGCCCCTGCAATCAGAGGGTTGTGAGATTGAATCCCACTGAGGTACACTTGAGCAAAGTACCGTCCCCACACACTGCTCCCTAGGCACCCCTCATTTGTTGCAGCCCCATGCTTTACTTGGTGGATGGGTTAAATGCAGAGAAAGAATTTCACACTGTTCACACAGTGTGCTGCGCTGTGGTGTGTTTACGCATGGCTATAAAGGGCCACTTTACTCTAGTCTAAGTCTTGATGTGTACAAGCCCTTAAAAAAGAAGCATAAATATAGAATGAACCTGGGGCGTTTCACTACACATAACACATCACAGCGCATTTGTCTCTGAAACAAACAGGTAAATCTGCAGCTTGGGTTACACTTAAACTACCGCCTCTTTACAAATTCTCATTTTTCCTATAAACTGGTGGTAGTGTGGTTGTTGTGGGTGCACAGGAGTCCAAAAAACCTTATCTTGATCACCTTGTGTTCTTTGAAGAAAAGAAGGAGGTCTTTGCCCTGCTAGTCTCTTTGTACCACCTCTGCTAAGACCTGTTGGGCTGAAAAATATCTGACTCGTTTGTGGCACTCAATTAATCCCAAGCTCTGAAAAGGTCATACAGAACTGAACAGCATGTGATATTCTTAGGTCAGCACAGTGATTAGCATAACATTTCACGAGTGTCTGAGATGCAATCAATCAATCAGTGCAGAAGTGATTCAATTCCAGAATTAAATATGATGAGAAGGCAAAGCCATGTCTCAGAAATCTTATAGCATATAATTCTGCACTCCCTTGGTTTGAGTTCTCTACAGTTTCAGCTCCCTATTTATTGACATCCTTGGTAAGCTGGGTTACAAAGACAGCGATTGAGCAGCTCACAAAAAAAAAACCATAAACTTAATCTTTAACAAAAAACCTTTATCAACAAAGCATTTTGGAGCAAAATCGCATGTGTCACAGTTGCTGGTAACCCTGTGTTTAGTGCTTTGTGTAGTTTCCCAGTGGTGACATAACTGAGTTCCTGTCCAGCTCACCTTAAAGGTTTACAGTGGTGGCTAGGTCAGGGGCCTAGCTTGTTTTAAGGGTAAATTAACAATGTTTGTGTTGCTTTGACCATATGTTTTGAATCATTGTCCTGTTAGAAGGTCCAACCACTATTCAGTTTTAGCCTTTGGACAGCGGAAGCCGAAATGTAATTAAAAATATACTTCATGGAATCCAAGATGCCATCTGTCCTAACAAGGTTCCTAGAATCTCTGAATCCTGGAGGAAAAACAGCCCCAAAACAACATAGACCATCTATCATTTCTAAGAGTGGGAATGAGGGTTTTCTCTGTATGACCGCTCTTTTTTTTTTTACATCAAAGCCCCATCGAGTTTTTGGTAAGTCTATGTATTTTTTCACATTTGAGCATAGACCCCATAGGAAGCTAATTTTCAAAAAAGTCAATGCAGGTACACTGCAACTCTGCAACCATTTGTACCAATAGTATATATAAATTCCTATAGACCCATACAGCGCATCTGGAAAGTATTCACAGCACTTGTTCTGTGTTCACTTTTTCCACATTTTGTTATATTACAGCCTTATTCCAAAATTGATTCAATTCATTTTCTCAGAATTCTACACACAACACCCCATAATGACAACATGAAAAAAATTACCTGAGGTTTTTACAAATTTATTAAAATTAAAAAACTGAGAAATCCCAACAGCTTTTACGCAATACTTCGTCAATGCACCTTTGACACCAATTACAGCCTCAAGTCTTTTTTAATATGATGCCACAAGCTTGGCACATCTATCCTTGGCCTGTTTCACCCATTCCTCTTTGCAGCACCTCTCAAGCTCCATCAGGTTGGATGGGAAGCGTCGGTGCACAGCCATTTTA
>JBBPDB010097110.1:0-26336 GCA_037974465.1 Brachypetersius altus
CAGGGACTGGACTGGAAATGAGAGGCTCTGAAGGTCCTTCAGGAAGCCTAGAGAACTGTTCCTCAAGAACACACTAACATACAAGTAAGGAACATTTCAAGAAATGAGGGTTGGATTAAAGAATTCTGCACCACAAATCCAACAGTATAATCTTGTTTATAAAAGAGGTGCGTCTACACTGACCTGAAATCTATGTCCAGCAGTAAACTCTTCAGGGTGCCGCTCTTGTCTTCAGTGCTTTGTGTCTTAATTAGTTCATGTAATCTGTAAATAGAGAATAAATGTTGATGCAAACAAAAAAAAGTCAAACTTAAGGCTGTTTTCATTATATGATCATCTGTATTTGAGGCTGAAATTGTAAAATCCTCGGATATTAAACCACTACACTGCACTAAGCCTATCTTTTCCATTCCAGTCATATTATTCATATAATTTGGGCTATTCTGACGGAAATGCATCACTTATTCACAGCCAAGTTCACTTCTGAAAGCACATGGTCAACAAGTGCGCTCGCACACACACACACACACACACACACACACACCTATGTATATGTATAAAACAAACATGAAATAATGATTAATAAATAGAATCATAATCACAAATAAACTGAGTACTGTTATTATTACTGCCAGTTTTAGTATCACAGTGGACCCCAACACCATGTGTGGTTAGTCTGCACCCAGTGTGTGGTTAGTCTGCACCCAGTGTGTGGTTAGTCTGCACCCAGTGTGTGGTTAGTCTGCACCCAGTGTGCGGTTAGTCTGCACCCAGTGTGCGGTTAGTCTGCACCCAGTGTGCGGTTAGTCTGAACATTATTTATAAACATATTCAGGTGTGAAACTAAATGCACGGAGTTACTGGGTCACAGTGTCTGTCACAGCTTTTGTAAAGTTTTATGAAAATTATAATTTAATGAATATTGTTAGACTGACAATGATCTGCTGAATTCCTCAAACTAACTGCATATACAGTTATGCCAAGACTACAAAGCACCTCTGAGGTATGCTTGAGTAAGGTACCCTCCCCACACCCTGTGTTCCTGGCTCCCTGCTGCTTCACTTGCTGAGCGCCCAGACTCACCGTGGCGTCCCCACACACAGAAACCTCTGAAAGCCTAATCCGGAGAGTGTGTCCAGGAGAAAACGACAGCTGCGGTCAGCAAACAGGTACTGCGCGTTACTCTTGTTGTTCTCCAGAGGACTCAGCAGCAGACTGGGCCTCCTTAGCTGCGACACTGTGAGGCCAGACATCATTTGGTGTGAGGAATGACTGCTCCACTCTCCAGGAAGAAGAAGGACCTGACAGTCCACACAAAACCTCCTCTGATCTACTGGAAGACTCACAAACTCTCTCAATCTGAGGAAGGAATGAAAGACAGCATTTAGACTCCAGATTAGGCAACCTGCTTCAGCTGTTCCCTGGAGTTTATAGTTTAAACTGTGCAGGACTTCGGGTCCTGAGGATTCTCTTTTCTCAGTACCTTGCGCAGTTCTGTGTGTGAGTTAATGGAGGCAGTTTTAATCGGTTCTGCTGCTCTCTTGCACGTAGCCTTGCATCCGATACCTAAAACAAACAAGCAAACATGAAAAAAGCTCAAAAAGAGCCTAAACCTGCTCTGAGCTACTCTATTGGAGAAGAAAACACACTGATCACAAGAACACAATTTCAATATGAACATATTAATATTTATACTTAAACACAGTAAACCCCCGTTTGATTCAGTCGCTCATTTTTTTTGGAGAACCAAACTCATAGTTTTACGCAGAAATCCCCACAATAACGCAGAAACTGCAAATATCCTCTGCTTTTCTTGCTTTTTTGGAAGCACTTTTGTCGATTTCTACTCCAGGATTGAGCCTCCACAGTCCAAATGGAGACATTTCCAACAGCTCTCCTTTTTAATTTTAGCTCAAGCAGATCAGGGGTTATTTGCCGAAAACCGCTCACCTCGCCACGGTGTCCCAATACTTTTGTCCAGCAACCTTCCCAGTTGCATTTCTCGGTGGGGAATTTAAATTAAAAGAATCGAATACGAGTTTACTTTTCCATTTTCTTAATGGGTAATGCATTAAACTAAGTTTAAATTGTAATTAAAGTGTTCTGGTGACATATTTAGGGTTTACACTATAAAAATGACATTTTTTCTTTTTTACCAAAACACAACACTGTTTTTCACAATACGTGGGTACTCCTGGAACATAACCCCCGCAAAAACAGCAACAGAATGTAACCATACAGAACGTAAACAAAACAAACCGGCATAGCAGAGGGATGATTAGCGGTTTACCTTTTCGTTCTCCCACTGGAAAAAGTTGCAGTCTTTCCTGTCACGACACGCAGAACACGCGTAAAACCTCCTCCCATTCTTCTCGCCCGCGCAGGTTATCTTGAACAGAACAGTGGGTCCTGAAAAACATGGCACACAATAAAGGTGAGTTTTACAAAGTAAGGTTTCTGGAAGTACTGATATCACGTGGGGCGGATGGAGTGCCTTTTCCGTTTCCATGTTCTATAAATTAATGTAATATGTAGAACTTGTAATGAGGACATATCAGATGTTAAACTGATACAACAATAACTGACAGACACTGCACTTGATCTTCACAAAAGGCAGTGAAACGAGTGAGTGCACTGAAGCAAGTGCACTAGTGAGGTGCAGAAGTAAGTATAAGTGAAGTGAAAGCAACCATACCACAGCACACAGTGTGAAAAGCATGAAATTCTGCATTTACCCTTTTAACACATCTGCCAGGAACACAAGCACCCGGTGAGCAGTGTGTGTGTGGACAGCACCTTACTCAGATTACCTCAGAGTTTAGCAGTCTTGGGAATCGAACCCACAACTTCCTGATCGCAGAGCGCACACCCTAATCACTAGGCCTCCAGATGAGAGTAGTGAGGTGCTCCCTAAGGGTAGTGAGGCGCTCTCTGAGGGTAGTTAGGTGCTCTCTGAGGGTAGTTAGGTGCTCTCTGAGGGTAGTGAGGTTCACTCTGAGGGTAGTGAGGTTCACTCTGAGGGTAGTGAGGTGCTCTCTGAGGGTAGTTAGGTGCTCTCTGAGGGTAGTTAGGTGCTCTCTGAGGGTAGTTAGGTTCACTCTGAGGGAAGTGAGGTTCACTCTGAGGGAAGTGAGGTTCACTCTGAGGGTAGTGAGGTTCACTCTGAGGGAAGTGAGGTTCACTCTGAGGGTAGTGAGGTTCACTCTGAGGGTAGTGAGGTGCTCTCTGAGGGTAGTGAGGTGCTCTCTGAGGGTAGTGAGGTTCATTCTGAGGGAAGTGAGGTGCTCTCTGAAGGTTACTGGGGGGGGCGGATCGATCCAAATATCAATACTATCGATACAAAAGCTGGTATTGATATTGATCGATACCAGTGTCATAAGATCGATACTTCAGTGCCGGTACTTTCAAGTGCCTCTCCAGTCACAGCACGGAGCACACTCTGCCCCTCCTCCCCCTCCTGTGTTTTGATGTTGTAGTGTCACGTGACTTAAGAGTGCCAGGCGAACGCGAGTAAGCGTGCACGCGCACAGAGAGAGAGACAGAGCACAGAACATACAGAGAGAGAGAGAGAGAGAGACGGAGGAGAGGAAAAGGAGCGCAGTGTGTCTATATTTTCAGCCTGAAAATGAAACAACAGCCAGCTATCATTTGTAAAAGGGCGGTTAAACACTGGAAACACAACAAATTTATACAAACATATGAAAAGTCATAAAATAGAAAACACTGAGCTTCTGAAATGGAGAGAGGAGGAGAGAACCCCCCCCCCCACTCCCTGACCCCGACCCAGAGGTCACTGGCAGAAGTCTTTCAGTGTGGCAGAGAATATCCATTTACATTTACAGTATTTATCAGACGCTTTTATCCAAGGCGACTTCCATCCCCTAACTACAGGGGGCAGTCTCTCCCTGGAGCAGGGGTCTTGAGGGTCTTGCTGTGAACTCTTGGTCCAGAGGCAAGTTTACTACCCACTGAGCTACCTCCACCCCTTATCCGGGTAGATAATGTGGTGAAAGTAATAGTTTAGTCTTCTGTGTTAATTAATATTAATTTTTAAAGTGCAGCTGGTCATTTGTTACTTCAGACAACTCAAAAAGTATAAGTTATGCTACGACCTGGATACAGTACATTTATCCTCTGAAAGGTGTTATTTAAATGAATAAATTTACTGGAATTGAAACAAACACATTGCATATAATATGGCTCAGATTTGATTGAATATCATGACCCTTTTGTATTAACTGTGATAATTACTATATTTCAGCAACAAATAGATGTGTTATAGACTTAATCATTAATATTTCTTTATTCCTTATTTCTTTGGGGGTTGTTTTAATTGCACTTTATTTGTTATATTGTCACTAATTGTTTATTTTAAAATTATTTTTAATTATTATTGTTTTACTGTTATTGATATTATGATAATAAAGTATATTTCTATTCATAACTTTGCTAAAATTCTGTCCTGGATTTTAATTAATTAATAATTCAAAGGAATAAACACAAAAACACTTAAGGACAGGTAAATTCATTCAGATTTAGCAATTTGATGATGCATCCACCTTTAAAAAGTTACAAAAAAAGTATCCGCTCTGTATTTACTTGGTATCGGATCGATACCAAATTTTGTGGTATCGCACACCACTAGTGTACAAACAAAGGGAAAAAATACCTGGCGCCAGTGTGCAAGTGGGCGTGGCTTCGACGCAGCCAATGGGATGGAACCCGCTCCCGTTTTCTCACACCTGGGAAATTCCTCAAGACGACTTTCGCCGTAGTTTTAACGGAGGTGTAGGTGAGCCTTTCTGTTGTCTAGCTGCCTTCAGCGGGAAAAAAGGAGTGGCTTTTCTCCACAACTCTCACCACGGACTGAGCTTATTGCCACCACAGCGTCCACAGAGGAAGTGTTTCGGTTCCACATTTTCCACACGAAGGGTTTGAGAGCGGTTAAGATGTATACGACGGAGCGCAGGCGAATGAGCCTGCACGAAGTCAAAAGAAAGGACCCTGTCCGAGTTTTTGCTGGGAGTTTATGGCAGGACCCTCTGGCCATGGAGCTGAGCGCCCCGAGTAAGAGCTTAGTTTCCCCCCGGAGCCGGAGCAGAGCCCTATCTGTGGTATACGTGGCCGTGGAGGAGCACGGTGAGGAGAACCTGTCCCTGCTCTGCCTGAGGGAAGCTTGTGCAGACTCCCATGCCCACCTCGACACACTCCCATTCGCCTGCATGTCCCTGGGCACCACCGACACGCTGGATAGTTTCTACAACGCAGGCAGGTGCAGAAATGCTGATCAATTGACTTTTCGTATATGGGTCCAGTGAAGTATTCTTACAAAGCCCGGGTTCTCTTTATGTGTTTCAGATGTTGCAGTTGTGGAGATGAGCGACTCTTTTCGTCAGTCTTCACTCTTCTATCATCTCGGGGTGAGAGAGAGTTTCAGCATGACCAGTAACATCATCCTGTACTGCAACAAGCAAGAGAGTGACCTACAAGTGCTTAAGGTGGGCTGTTTGATTCATCTTTGTAAGCATTTCTGAACTTGTTGCAGAATTAGTTTGGGGATGAACATAGCGGATAGAATAAAACACAATACAGCACAACAGATATAATATAAAATGTAAACTATAGAAATTAAACAAAAAATATAAAAATAGAACATGCAGGAACATTTAGTTCATTTCTTAATTAAAAAATAATGGTATTTGAATAGTACCTTTGGCTTTATACTATACTGGTGTTCTAGTGCAAGTGAGTCTGGCTAACTAGTTGTTAAAACTTGCTAACGTTCTTTAGTTTTTTTGTTTTTTTGTTTTTACTGGGCACCAGAACAGATTCCTATATATGCCTCTATACAAGCCGCATAACTGAAGAGTGTTTTGTATTGATTGGTTGATTGTCCCACAGGAGCAATGTGGAAGCTACACTTTTATCCCATACATGGTGTCGCCTCAAGGAAAGGTGTTTGCTTGTGATGCAAATCTGATGCGTGGGATCAAAGATTTCCTGCAGCCTACCTTTACCATCGAACCCCTCCTGACCCCTTTAGTGGACCGTCTGGTCAAGCTGTTAGAGAATGTGCATGTTAATGCAAGGTCAGTAGATGTTCATGTGTGTGCTGTGCTTGTCAATTAATGTGAATTATTTTAGTAGAACTGTCGCCAACTTTGGAGGTTTTGCTTTGTTGATAAAACGTTTCTAAATAAACCAAACCCTTGCCCTCGTCAAATCAATAACAAAACCTTGGAACCCCAAGAAGTAATTTGCTCCTTAAGCGAAAGATTTCATTTCAGTGTGTTTTGTAGAGAATTATATATTTTTTCATGCCCTGAATAGAATCATATTTGCATATCTTACATTTACTTCTTACTGTCCAAGTTTACTTTTACCACTCTGAGTGCAGAACTGAAATAGTGAACTCCTTTTTGCAGTGAGTATTTCCACGAGTCGATCCGGCGGGAGATCCGTTTGGCGCGGGAGCGTTTTAGCGGGCAGGACCTGAGCCACGAGCTGGGCCGCATCCAGAAACGGCTGGACACTGTAGAACTCCTCAGCCCAGACATTGTCATGAGCCTCCTGCTGTCCTATCGTGACCTCCAGGTGAGGATTTAAAACACGGCCATTAAATGGGAGTCCTGCACTGCTAACCTGTCCATTGCTGATTTCCTCTTTCACACTGATAACCCAGTTTATGTAATTGCCACGCTGGCATATGTCATGTTCTGATGTAATGAGTGTGTGTTGCAAACCTGTCCTCGCTGTAAATGAGTGCTGGGTTTGCTTGTGCATGCTTTTCAACTGGCTTTGTTGAAATTCTATTTGATAAGTGAACCATGGTGCAGTTGTGTTCTTTTATCTGGGTATCGAATAGAACTGTCATTATGTGAAATGTATAAATAATTAAATCTAATTTAATCCTTCATCACAGGACTACGAGTCCATAATTAATCTGGTGGAAACCCTGAACAACCTGCCCATGTGCATGGTGGCCTCACATCCAAACATCAAATTTCAGTACATATTTGCCCTGAGCAGGTAACCTTTATTATTAACTGATTAAACTAATGTTTTCTGTGGCTGCATTATGTCTGTGGGGTGGTAGTAGCCTGGAGGGGAAAAGCACTTGTCTGTGAACCCGATGACCACAAAGTTGCAGGTTTGAACCATCACTTACTACCATTGTGTTCTTGCCTAATTTTCTAGTGTAAATTAT
Source organism: Brachypetersius altus (assembly GCA_037974465.1). Lineage (NCBI taxonomy): Eukaryota > Metazoa > Chordata > Actinopteri > Characiformes > Alestidae > Brachypetersius > Brachypetersius altus. Next base: position 7,208 of record JBBPDB010097110.1, read on the forward strand.
AACAATGCCCCCCAAATATGATCCCAAAACACTTTCATTTAATTTAAAACTTTTTAGCCTTAAAGACAATGTAATGGTAAACCTGTATTTGTACTGTACAGTTTACACTGAACTCCTGCAGTGCTAGAATGTATATATTGATGTAACCCTTGTATAGACTGTACTGTAATTAATGCATGGTTGGTATGCACTGTTGTTTTCTTTGGTATAAGGAGGATAAATACAGTAATAAATGGATGTAATTTCCCGTAATAAAAATACAGGGCTTTAGGAAGAACAAAATGAAAAACACAGGGAAAATTCTGGCCTGCAGCACCACAGGGCAGCAGCCAATCAGCAGCAAGGAGAAATAAATCACATTCTCGGATTGGCTACATTCAAACCTCTGAGTGCAGCTGACAGTGATGTCTGGGCCTCATGCACCACGCCCCCTCATCCTCTCATCCTCTTGCTTTAATGTATATTTGCATATATACTTTTTACAGTGTAATTTGTATTTACATATTGTCTATGATCTGGTTATTGTAAACTTAAGCATCTGGTTCTACATCCTGTCCACTTTGACTGATATTTCCAGGAGGAATCACCCTGGTGACCGTGTGAAGGCATTATCAATCATTCTGCCTTTAGTCGAGTCTGGGGATCAGGTGGCATCGGACGTGTTCTGCCTTTGTGGACGCATTTACAAGGACATATTCTTGAGTTCTGGCTTCACTGACACACACAGCCGTGACCAAGCCTGCTACTGGTAGGCAATCTTCCTGTCATCAATACTCCCCTAGTATAGAGCTGGTAAAACTGTTCCTCTCTTCCTCCAGTCTGCTTGTTGGTATATATAACCTATTAAACTCCATGGATCCTCCTGCAGTCCCAAACTCCTTCAGCCATTTTGCTTAGTCATAGAGTTTATGCAGACTACTGCATTCTTTAAATTCAGAATATTTTATTTAACCTTTAAAGGTTAATAGAAGAAACAAATGGATTCTTACCAAACATTTCAGGGAATAATAAAAGGAAAAGGCAAATCATCATAATTTGAAGTGCATGTATTTTTAATGGGGACACGTCAGAGGGCCAATGTCACTTTGGTTGCCAGGTCTTGTTTTGACTGTCAGTAAGCCCCTATGTGTGCTCGAAAGTATAAACTCAAAGTACTGTTTCTGCACTGTTACAGTCTTCAGAATGGCATAGGTTATTTTTTTGTTTTTTTTGTGGGGAAGGAACGTCACTTAGGACCTAGGAATGTTTCTTCACAAGGTCCATAATGCTGTAGTGATCCATTTTGTGGAAATGATGTAAGCCAGCACATGAAATCTGCTTCAGCTAAAAGATCTAGAATAGAATGGAATAGAATATCTGTATTGTATCTACACAGGAATGCACAGAGCAACAAGGTCAAATCTATGTTGAACATAAATGTAAGTTAAACATATAAAAGAAATAAATAGCAAATATAGTCTGGTACAGATATATCACCTGTACCAGAATAGAACAGCATTTTAGGAGATAAAGTAAATAAACTGGCAGCATGGATGTGATAAATCTCACAATAATAAAGAAAAAAACAACTAAGTATAAAACAGAAAAAAGAAAAAAGGCAATTGGTTGGCTGAGCCACTGTGTCCGATCATGAACAGCTGTAGCTCTGCATTGTAAGTGACTTGGTGTCAGAAACAGGTTGCTTGCATTAATATTAAAGTGAGATGCCGATGAGTTCGCAGTGAGTCTAGCTCACCCTGTTGATATTCTGATTTGAATAGTATACTATTTTGGGACATGGAGACATCTATTATTTTCCTCTCATCCTAAACCTAAACATTTACATCCCATACCTAACAGTATTCAATAGAAGCAACCAGTTTTTTATATAAATAGTTTATTAATCATGATATCTGTTTAGAAGAAAAAGACTTTTTGCTGTTAGCTGAAATCATCAACAGAGCAGTGGGTTTCATCTGGTTTCATCTGACATTTTTGTAACTCTGTGTTTCTGACCAGGTACGGTAAAGCCTTTGAGATGGAGCCAGCCCTGCACTCAGGCATCAACAATGTGGTCCTCCTCATGGCTGCTGGCCATGAATTTGACACCTCTATTGAGCTGCGCAAGATTGGTCTGTTTGTGTCATTCATACCCGTTCTCTGCCCTATATATTTAACAACATATTTCAGAAGGAACAGACTCTGTTTTCCTTTATCAATGCACATTGTAATATCACATTTCCAGCCTTATACCATCTATGCCTGGGCCAAATAGCATTTCTTAGGCTTTAAATAATTGTTGGTGTATCCGAACAAGTATCTAGATTGCTGTATGCAACCTGTATCCCTCCCTTTTACAAAAATGCTGGAAAAACTGTTAAGCTATAAGCAAGGAGACACAAATCTAAGTGAATTATTTACTGACCTACTTAGCAGCAATGATAAACACAGTAACTTTATTTTATCACGCACAGAGGTCATTCAGTGTGTTCTTTACAGAGGTAAAAATAAGCATAAAATGAAATGAAGGTTAAAACCTTAATCTCTAAAGCTTTGTGTTGTGACATATTTTCAGCATCAGTTTAGTGGCTTTAGCAAATGAAGTGTTTCCAGATTAAGTATCATCTTGATGGAAGTGTTCTATTCTGCCTGAAGCGGTGCTGAGATATCCAAGTCCTTTGAGTAAATAGTATACAGTATTCTTGTTTTTTGTTAAATAGATGTTTAGTTTAAATTTGTGATAAATAAGCTTAAACCTGTATTACTTTAAAGTAATAAGATATATATAAATATAAAATATAATGACTAAAAATACAGAAACAAACAAATATTCAAATTAGTGGCCCCAGCCATTGTACAACATTGTGGCAGAGTGCAGTGGATGAGAGCTGTCGAAGTTCTCAGATGAAAATCTATGTGTAATTACCCTGTTATGTCAATTTTCAGTATTAGTTGATTGAAACACCTTTTTTTTTTCTTTACTGTGTCTGTTTCACAGGTGTCACTCTTAGCAGCCTGCTTGGTAGAAAAGGCAGTCTAGAGAAGATGCAGGACTACTGGGATGTCGGGTTTTACCTCGGAGCTGGGATTCTGGCCAATGAGCACAGGAAGGTCATAGAGGCCTCTGAGAAAATCTACAGACTCAATGCCCCAATGTGGTAAGGGCTGCAGTTTCTGGGACATTAACCTGTCTGTTCCGACATTAGCCCGTATTTACATTTAAATCCACAACATTTAGCAGAAGTTCTCATCCAGTGCAGCTTACAAAAACTTGTTCTCTCAGACAATGTGTCCTCTCTAGTACAAATAGATGAGAGCCTCAACACTTGAAACAAGAATGAACAGTGCAGAAAATGGATGTAGCATGAGAAATGTAAGACATCTCAGTCAGTGCTAGAAAATGTTTTAGTACTTTTTGAAAAGATGTTCTCTGCTGTTTGGACAACCAGGGGAGAGAAGAGTCTTTTTCATTCATCCTAGAGGATAATGTACTTGAAGTCCAAAGGATAAAGAAGAGTCTTAATGATTAACCTTTGTGCATCCTAAAGGATGCTGTACTTGAAGCCTGAAGGGTTTGTGTTGCAGATCAGGTTGTGGCCTTTGCCGTTAGATAGGAAGAATCAGGTTCATTTTAGGCTCTGTATGGAAGCATCAATGTGTGTTGGCAACAGGAATCCACTGAAGAACACACAGCAGTGGAGAGACATGAGTAAACATTTGAAGACAAGCTTTCTGGATCAGTTTCAAGAACCTGATGGTTCACCTTGGAAGGCCAACCAGAAACAGAACAAGAAGAAAGAGATGAATGCTCTGATTTTTTAAAAGGAGAAACCTGCATGACCAAGTCAGATTTGCAACATGAGCCAAGGTTGATAACTAGTCATCCAGCCGGTCCTATAAGATGGTAGTAATTCCAGGGATGTATAGCAGTTTGCTTTTACTAGGATTCAGCTCCAACTGGTGGGCTACTCTCCATCAAGAAAAGTGACTGCAGATGCTGAGATGCAAAGGTGTAAAAAAAGAATTAATTGCATGTTATCCACATAGTTGAGTGTTTTCAAGATCATAGAAACAATCACATATTAAAGTCCCTGGAATGATGTAAGAACCTTGTGATTACAAAACTGTCATATGACATCCAGATAGTGTGCAGTTGATGAATCAGTGCTCTCCCTCTAATTTTGTACATTTTATTAAATGCATTGTCATCAAAGATGACCCGATTCAAGCCTTGCAATAGTGAGTCAATAAGAGTCTGCATTCCTTTGTCTTATGATGCTTTGGTTACACTACACAAAATTTCATCTGCTCACATAATACTCTTAACGCGCACATGCAGAATTGAGGTCTTCCAGGATGCTTCTTAAATGATTGCGTACCCGATTCTTTCTAGAACATACAGATCTACAGCACACAGGGATCGCTTTTCGGAAAATATATTTTCAAACAATTATTTCATTAGGTTTTTAGGTTTCTTTTTGTTTTTGTTTACTTGACCTTGATTTATTCAATGTGAGTTTTATTATCAGGTATCTGGGTTCTGTCATGGAGACATATATACTGTATAAGCAGTTTGCCAAGCCTGTGGAGGTGAAGCACCCCAAACAAGAGTCCGTGGACTTCTGGATGGAACTGATGTTGCAAGCATGCAAGCCTACTACTTCCATAGGCCGCTGTCCTGTAAGTGTGTGGTATGTTTAGCTCTTCAAGACTGAGACGAGAAGCACTGCCATAGAGCGGTGGTCACCAAATTGCACCCTGTAGATCTATCTTGCAAAGCTTTATTCTGTCCCTAACCAGCCCCACCTGCTTCAGTTAATCAGTGTTTATTTGCAGTACTTTTACATTTTTTTCGCAAGATTCTGAGTTACAATTAACAAAAATAGCTCTATGGGATGAAGCTTGCTGACCACCAATGTAAAGCTTCATTGAGTATTACAGACAGTAGTTAATCTGTATTGGCTATGATTGCAGGTCCTGATTCTGGAACCCACTAAAGTGTTCCAGCCAAGTGTAGTAAGAGTAAATGAAGATGACAGCAGCCGCACTGTGCAGCTGAAGCACATCACTCCACTGGAGGTACACGTCAGTGTTTTGCCCTGTATCTATTTGTTCTGTTGTCCACCTCTGCTCTACACTCAATGCCCACAGTCTGTAGTTTTCAGCTGAATGACACTGATGTGACTGCAGGGCAGTGTTCTCTTGCTGTGCTAAATTAGTAATGTGGTGCTTATCTATGAAACAAAAGGGAGGAGAGTTTGCCAGTGTCCGTGTGTAATGCTTGTCTGTTCATAGTAGTTCCCACAGCTGGCATCTGGTTTCACAGTGGTGTAATTTGACGCGAAGTCGTGAAGTTTACAAACAAAGCTGTGCCAGCACTGGTGCTGAACAGATAGATTGCTATATATACTGTGTGTGTTCATTTGTTTCCATGTCCATTTATGAGCTTGATCACGTTCCATTTTCATGTTCTTCACCTAGAAAGGCCTCCATGAGTGGACATTCCCTGCATCAGCGATTCGTGGAGTGAGGTTGGTACAGTTAGGGAGTACATGCACCACATCTCACACTCATTTTCTCTCTCTCTCTACATGTTTATTTGCGGGGGTTACGTTCATACACAAAAGAAACAACTCTCTCTACCCACATGTTTAGACAGGGCACAGCTTATTAATACTAAATAAACTGAGACATCAGTTGATAATTGGGGAATGTTACACAAAAAAACCCACTAAAATACAAGGACAAGGACAGTTGACAAGTTCTCAGTGTATTACTGCTGGACTGGTGACGGTAATACAGTTCAGTTCTCATAAAAATCTGCGTTAGACTGAATCTGTGAATGCAGCGTAAAACTGGGGGGTTATTGTGTGTGTGTGCATATAACCTAAGTATATATTCTCTTTACTCTCTGTAAGTATTTTTGCAGATGGCTGTTGTGTCTTTAACTGATCCAAGAGACATTTCTCTGCTATATTTGAAGCTTCCTCCTTGGGGTGTGGTTTGGGTCATGGCTGCTGTTTTTTTGGCTGCTGGTCAAAGTCACTGTGTACTTTACTCTTGTTTTTATCCTCTTGGTCAGGGCAGTAGGTGCCTGTTTTTCCCAGCATATGTTCACAACATGAGGGCTCTGGCTGCAGGCTCTCAATGAGGAGATCTTCAGCAGAACCGGGCTCAGTTCCAGTTTACATACTGGTTGGGTTGTCTGACTTTAGTTGGCGTCTATATTTTGTTAACCTTTTTGCTTTGCATGGTTTGGCTTTGACTGTGAAATTGTATCATACATTAGGTTTTTTTGTTGCATTCAAAAGGGTACACTTCTTTCTCCAATAACATGCGTAGAATATTTTACAGATTATTACTAGTGTGGCTTTCATCAACAAAAATGACTAAATATGGTCATCAACAAACATTTATTATATGACAAAAACGAGACGAGCTGCAACGTAAATGCTGGTCATGGGACGATAACTATAACGAAATATATAATGTAATATTGTTGACGAATAAGAACGAGACTAAATTAAAACTATCCTAAAATGTCTCTTCATTTTCATTGACTAAATGAAACAAGGCTTTATTTCCTGTGCGACAGGAAGAGGAGAAAAAAGTATTTGGTTGCTCGAGTTGAACAGCGTTACGTCCCAATACTTTTGTCAATTGAGAGGTACCATGCATTAAATCTCTCTAGAGTGGCCAAAATCTATCGCAGGGCCAATATAGTGGCAGGGAGAGAGAAATGACACACACACACAAAGTCTCTCTCACACGCACACACACACACACACACACACACACACACACACACACACACACACACACACAGCATTTTGACAAGCAGCCTTTCTCATACCCACACAAACAAACGGATCCTAAATTGTTGTTTTGGTTGTGTAGAATATATTTGTTCAGGAAGAAAAAAAAAATCAGGTAAATTCAGGGTGAGGACTTTTACCACTTTTACAAATGTGGATTTTATGGCAGTAGACACACATTATTAGCACTTATTAGTGATGTTATTTTTAAAAATTATTTTATTTAAATTATGTGTTCGAAATTTATATTCTGCTGCATACTTCTGATGATGGGTTTTATGATGGGGACCCAGATAAGATTTTCTTCTGCTGCCTGTTCCATGAAGGTCTTGTCTGTGCTAGCATGGCTGCAAAGTGGAACGGTGCACCACAGAGTCTGTAAAATGTTCCTGCAGGTTTTTGCAGTCGAATGGGGATTTTGATTTGTCTTTCTGACCAGCATGCGAGCAGTTCTCTCTGACAGTTTTCTTGGTCATTCAGATCTCATCTTGACCGCCACAGTTCCTCTGAACTGCCATCTCTTAATTACATTTCTCACTGTGGAAACTGCAAGCTGAAATGATTTGCTATCATTTGTAGCTTTTTCCTGCATTGTAGGCATCAATAACTTTCATTTTCAGTGTCTTACACAGCCGCATAGAGGAACCCATGGTTGTTGAGTGTCCACAAGTGTGTGCACAACGTACAAAGAGTCAAGAGTTTTCGTAAAGCTTTGAAATAGGTACCAGCTGACATTTACTAATGACAGCTGTTGCCATGCATCAGATCTAATGATCTGACTAATGTCTGAAACCTTGTAAAAAGAATCTGAGGCTTTGGCACTCTAAGGGTGCCCAACCTTTTGCACAGTGCCAGAATAATGTTTTTATTTTTTATTTTTATTCAATTTATGGCATAAAAAGTAACTATGCATCAATGTTTGCTGAAAATGTTGTTTTTTCCCCCATTTCCTATGGAGACTGTGTTGACATCTTTTCAATTAAAAAAAGACAAATATGTTATTTATCAATGGGTGGCCAAACTTTTGCATAAGACTGTATGTGCCTGTTGTATAACTCTGAACTCTTAACAGTATTTCTAAATTTGATGAGCGGAGCTGCTTCCTGTATGTCCTGTACAACTCTGATGATTTCCAGCTGTGCTTTCCCAGTGATCTGCACTGTAAAGGGTGAGTGCTACACACACACACATACTCTCATACACATGACATATTCAAAGAAAACAGGGGTGTAGGTTTTTTTTAACTAACTTTACACATACAATAACCTAAATTTCAGCCAGCGTTGCTCTTCATAGATGACGGCGTTTTGTGCTCATGCACTTATGAAATTTTGTTTTATCTGAAAGTTTTCTTTGGCATGGTTTCATTTTATATTAGGCTGATGTTGTGAATGTCTATGATTCAATATAAAAAAATATTTTGTAGCCTGAATACTGATTGTGGAGCTGACTGTGACTTTTGGGTTTTACAAATAATAGTTAGTTCCTGTACATGTGCATTTTATACTATTTATGTTGTTACTCATTTGAATGCAACACTGTCCCTTTAGATTCTGTGAGCTGGTGAACTCTCTGATAGGTCAGGGAGATACTTCAGCGGATGACCTTGACCCTGTCAGTGGAGGGGTGTTAGAGGTGAGATCTCCTGTTTTCCTTATACTGCTGATACACAGAATAAGATCATTATCTGAATCATACAGTTTTACATTTGTGTTGGTAGGATTCATGGTCACAGACTTGTTATGAAACTGATTATGTACCTTTTATGGGTTACACATTTTGTACACTCGACTCATATGTAGATCATTCACATCTTTGTCAGCTATTTTCAGTCCTGCCTAGTCTCTACTATTAGATACCGTGACTGACTGCACTGAGACTTTATCCTGGATGAAAAACTTTGGAATGAAATATTAACCTACTAAAACCACTGTTTTCTCTCTGCTTATTTGAAGTATATGTATGAGAAAGGGGAGAAAGGAGAGAAGGTGGTGCTTGGGAGAGGCACTTATGGTGTGGTCTATGCTGGGAGAGACCTAAGCAATCAAGTGCGCATTGCCATCAAGGAGATCCCAGAGAAGGACAGCACGTATGGATAAACTTAATTATTCCTGTTTTTTTCTACTTCTAGCACAGTCTTTCTCACCTAGTTCTGGAGCCCCCCCAGCACTGTATAGACACAGTGTTTCTCAGCAGTCACTCCTGATTCATTCCGAAACATCATAAAGCGTTTTCCTTCAGTGCACAGGGGACAAAGCACTAGAAGACTGGCTCTGTAGGCCACTGTTTTAAGTCGGGATTAAATAACTATCAAAACACAATAGCTGCCAAATACATGGAAGAGCGTGGCCTTGATCATTATAAATAAACAAAACAGCAGCTATTTATTTGGTTTACATTTGTGAGAAGTTTTGTGAAACAGAAAAAAGGAAAACAACCTGAAAGCACATGGAAAATGAGGGAAAAAGTCAAATGACCTGAAAAATGACTTCCAGTTTCTCCTCTTTTCTTTTATCTGAGGATTAACCACTATGCAGTCTATGAATCCTTCCTGAAAGAAGTAATTGTGGCATTGTCTCCAAGCTCTGGTTTCAAATGTGGGCTTGGCATTCTTGAATGGGAAGCTGGGGTCAAAACAATGAATAAGCCCAACTGTGTGTGAGTCAAACACCGTCTAAACACTCAAGAGGGAGTGCCAGTTCATTCTGGCCTACTCATCTCTAATTTTGAATTGTACATTTAGGTATGTAAAGTTCTCTGTAGATTTTTCAGGTTCTTCATTTAAGGCTATGGCCACTTTCTGTCAAACCAGTCAGATCATCACTGAAATTGTCCTGGAAATCTTGATCTGTAGAAAAGAGTAGGAACCAACAGAAAGGGTTCTGTCCAACAGCATTTACTCTCTTTGTTGAACTCGAAAAAAGTTTTGACCTTGCTGACCTTGCTGCACTCATGGCCTACAGAGACTGGTGTATTTTCTTAGTGTTTAATCAGCCTGAGACCTTTCCACTTCTTCATGTTATTTCTGTCAGCAAACTGACATAAGAACCTTGAAGCATGCAACTTGAGCAGCAAAAAATAGCCTCACACACTTTTCCCTCTCAATAAATGGCAGGTACTCCCAGCCTCTCCATGAGGAAATAGCCTTACATAAGAGACTGAAGCACCGCAACATTGTCCAGTACCTAGGCTCAGTCAGTGAAGGTGGTTTCATCAAGATTTTTATGGAGGAGGTGCCAGGAGGTAGGTTGCTTTGTCTCTGTTTCTCCAACTCCCACCCTTTCATTCAGCTGTGCAAACAGTGCCTATTGGAAGTTACTTATGCAGCACAGTGTGGATTACCCGGATATTATGATGTGGAGTCTTTTATAATTTATGACTGCAGATGTCTGTGGAAGTAAGTCTGGCACACAAGAATTGCTTTTGGATAGATGCCCTTTATCGTCAAGGCGATGCTAGTGAAATGTTGCTTTATATGATTATACAGCATATGCACGCTATCTAACGGTTGCAAAAGAACATTGAGCCACTCTCCTGCATTCTCTCTACAGGAAGCCTGTCCTCTCTTTTAAGGTCAAAGTGGGGCCCTCTTAAAGATAATGAGGCCACTATTGTCTTCTACACCAAGCAGATCCTGGAAGGACTAAAATACCTCCATGACAATCAGATAGTACATAGAGATATCAAGGTACATTTTTATATCGGTGGAGCCCAGTGGTAGCACTTAGCCATAATATATGAGTGAATGTTTTTTTCTCTGTTTCTACTTATCACTTTACTATTCCTAACAGGGAGACAATGTCCTGATCAACACATACAGCGGCGTACTCAAAATATCAGACTTTGGAACATCTAAAAGACTAGCTGGAATCAACCCATGTACAGAGACCTTTACAGGTGACCTTTGTCCTGACATGACTTTATTAGCACTTAAGCACTTTTCACGCTCAATGATTTTCATGCCTGTATGTGTCTGATGGGCAGTTAGATCAGCTACTGTTTCTTGGACAAACGTAACCACATTCACACCTCATTTGACCTCCATCTGCTCTCTCTTTGTCTCTCTGTCTCTCTGTCTGTCTGTCTCTCTCTCTCTGTCTCTCTCACTTTATCTCTCTCTGTCTCTCTTTCTTTATCTCTCTCTGTCTCTCTCTCTCTCTTAATAAATATTCATATTCAGTGGGATGTGAGGTGTTGTGGTGCACATGAAAGCATTACATAAAGATGTTTGTAAAATTTCTGTGGTTTGTAGTATATTTATTTCAGAGGACAAATCTGTCCTTTTGTCTGTTCTGAAAGACTAATAATGAGGTGACACGCTAGTCTAAACTCCCTGTAAAGGAAAGTTGTATTTCAAACATTATTATTTTGTATGTGAGTCTTAAATACATTTAAAACTGGTGGTCTCAAACCCTGGTCCTGAAGGGCTGGAATCTTGTTTGGTTATCACCTGAGTCATTGCTCAGTTGCCATGTTTGAGATGTTTTGAGTAAACTGTGCTGCATTTCTGCTCTCCAAGACCAGACTTTGAGAACTATTTTAAACCTTGTTGACCTTTTTTTTTGTTTATTAGGCACTCTGCAGTACATGGCTCCGGAGATTATAGACAAGGGCCCTCGGGGATATGGAAAGCCAGCAGATATCTGGTCCCTGGGCTGTACCATTATAGAGATGGCCACTGGGAAACCACCATTCCACGAGCTGGGCAGCCCACAGGCTGCCATGTTTAAGGTACTGCTCTCAGAGAAAATATAGTGCTACCATTTTATAATTTAGACTTTGTAGCACTGTAAAACATGAACTCTCCAGACGGACTGTCCCTGTAATTAGTAATTGGAAGTCACTCTGGATAAGCGTGTCTGCCAAATGCCCCTTTACTTTTATGTTTGTTAAATTATTTCCCTGTATAATGGGTTGTAGTATTACATAATTAGATATATTGCATTATGCTACATAGAAATTATAACATGAGAATTACTAAGCTTGGGTACATGTTTTGCAGGTGGGTATGTTTAAGATCCACCCTAGTGTGCCAGAGTCCATGTCAGCGGAGGCCAAAGCATTTATAATGTGTTGCTTTGAGCCAGACCCAGACAAGAGGGCCACGGCGTCAGAGCTGTTAAAGAATCCTTACCTCAGGGGAAGCCCCAAGAAGAGAGCTAAACCCCTGCCAGGCTCTGCTGAGACTGAGGCCAACTCATCTGGTGAGCAAGGGGAACATTATAACCTTTAACGCTACAGCCAAGATGACACTGTTGTCTGTAACTTTTATATGAGATGGTTCTTATATGTTGCAGTCTAGGTAACGAATGACTAAGTATTATCTTTCTAAAATGCCGTTGTCTTTGCTGTGTTTTTGGCAACATGCCAAGCATGGTATTAGAGTTCAGACCTCTGAAGTCATGTGTCATCCTGTAGTCAGTGTTACACCCATGTTAGGAATCCCAGACATTTTTTATTTTTTAATTAAAAACTGTTTCCAGAAGTCACCATGATTATGCCATGGAAGTTATGTTTTATATTTTATGCAAATACAATTTCATTTTACATTTTTTTTATCAACCTCATTAATCAGAGTATCCAATGATATTTGGAGGAAAACTCTATTATGGGCAGTTTCAAATATGGGCATGATGCAGATTTCATAATGACAGCATGATTTCAGAGGTCTATTATCATGGTTGATTATATACATATAAGAATAATATGTAGTATTCTGGCTATGGCAGTAGGAGATTACCAGAGGAGCATGTCTGTACCTTTAGTCCTGGATGTGGAGGACATGGACACGCACAGGGCTGAGCTGTCTAGCTCCCTTGACCTGAGAAGAACCATAAACCGTGTTAAAGCAAGTGACTTCTCCCAGAGTCCTTCCAGCACCAACAGCTTCCTGGCGTGAGTTACACCACCGCAACACATCTGATAAATGCCGTAAATGTAAATGTAATGTAAAACACATCTGTTTTTCACATAATTAACCCGATGTCATTGTACACAGGCAGTAATTGAAGTGAAAAGTCAATTTATGTGTAAGTGTCGAAATGTTGGTGTGCCAGGGTGCCAGAGGAGCCTCAGGGGGACTTGTCGAGTCCAGCAGTTTCAGGAGAGAGCATGGGCTTGTTCCTACTGAGGAAGGACAGTGAGAGGAGAAACACGTTGCACAAAGTGCTTACTGACTATATCAGCCATGTAGTGGCCAATATGCAGGAAGCACTACCGCAGGTATACAAACACACATTGTTTGTACAGTATAAACTTTGCTTTGAAATGTCTGTTTGTCTTGTCTGAACTGTCCTCTCCTGTTCTACAGACTGAGAAGCAATCCATTACCTCAGAGCATATCAAGAAACTGATTGGCTGTCTGCGAGAGAACATCCGCTCCCCAGATAAGAAGCAACTTACCAACAGGCTACAGATACTACGTTCCACTCTGCACACAGACGCAGTGCCTCTCTGTGGCCTGCAGGCAGCGCTCTTCAGCTTTCAGGATGCTGTACGTGATGCAGTTGGTAAAATGAACTCTATAGGCCTGATGCATGTATGTGACAAAAATGGCTCAGCAGTGATCATTTGCAAGGCGTCCAAATTGGACTTATTTTGTAGAGAAGAATTGTGTGCTGTTTGTATGCTACTATAGCAAAATCAAAAACTTTGCATTAGAAGGGAAAAACATTTGAACCTACAAAGGAAGTTCATGTCAAAATATTCTTCTTTTTTTTTTAAAGTAAGTTTGACCCAGTTCTGTAGCTTGTGTTTACAAATTATGTAAAACAAAAAGACAATTGTTTTTATATGTGATCTTTTTTAAAGTATATATATCAGGCAATAAAGGCATCTGGCTTTGTTCTAACTGAAGATTTCGTTTATTTGTTTCTTTTTGTTTAATTGTTTCATAAATTGATGAGGGTCTTTGTGTGGTCTGTGTAGGTGAAGAAGGTGCTGCGAGAGCAGCAAGTTAAGCCTCACTGGATGTTTGCTCTGGATAACCTGCTCAGACAGGCTGTGCAAGATGCTATCACTGTGCTCCTGCCAGGTATACTCCACCTACGGTAACCAGTCTGACACAGTGGCTAGTCTTCATCCACTAACCGCTCCCATCACCATTAAACCCCTTTTGTTTTATTTCACAGAGCTAAAGCTACAGCTGCAGTCATCCTTCGAGGTTGAGGGCTCTTCTGAATCAGAAGAGAGCAGAAAGAGCAGTCAGAAACCCGCACAGTCCCACACTGAGGATGAGGGCTTGTCCCAGGACCAGCAGCAACATGCAGCGGAGACTATGAATCACAGTTCAGTCAATGGCCTTCTCAGCGGCTACAGCCCCTTCACTCAGGAATTCACACAGTTATGCCAAGAGACTAGGAGGTACCCTGAATCAAACTTACATATTTTGTTCACAAAAGAAAATGAGTGAGCCAAATGCATTTAAAATAAACAGAATTTTCAGTCTAATCTCAGTCTGTTCTCTAGCATCCATTTTGCAGGGTCTTTTAACATATTTGGCATGATTTGACTACTTCCTTTAAAAAAAAAAAAAAAAAGTCCTGATGCTTCATCCCCTGAGCATTGGCTCTTTTTTGAATCATATTTAATTTAAAGGTTTACTTGTAAAGCATTCAAATTGTTGCTTGGAATCAACCATCTTGTCGCTGTTTAATAAAAACCATTTATCTCCACTTTATTTATTACTTGGAACAGAATACTTGGAATACAGAAGCTTTACATTAACTTACAGCTTAACAGAAGCAAAGACATTATCATTTTGAGATATGATTGGGTTTTTCGGACAGTGAAGGTATGCTGCAGATGTGGTAAAACAAAATAAATTGTTAAAAAAAGAAAACGCTGGACCATTCTTTGAAGATAACCGAGGTCCAAATTCTTTAAGACAGAATTCCCTGTTGCTTCATAAATGGCCAGAAGAGGGCAGTGACTGAACATAATGAAATCATTTGCAAAGCCCTAAGGCTGATGGGAGTCTTGCTTCATTGTTGTTTTCCAGGTTGCTGGTTCGACTAAATGAGAAGGAGAAGGAGTACCAGGAGCTTCTGAGGAACTCTGTCCAGAGTAGACAAGAAAAGATAGATGCCCTTAAGATCAAGACTGCATCTAAGAGCAGCGGTAACACTTCCTTGATCCTCTATGCTTCCTCTAGGCTGTCATTGTTCTCCGGGGCCAAAGTCTTTATTTCACATAGCTGTCAGGTTTTTTTTTTTAATGTAGTGGCTTCCAGTCCGAGTTATATTTATTGTCCAATTTATCTGCCTTCCAAAGACAGCTCTTACCTGAAAGGTGTGTCAGAGGTGCGGTACTTAATACACCCTCACTTAGAACACTCTTGCTTGCTGATGCATGTCTACAGTTCAGACTTAAACAGATGTGAGATTTTGCCATAATGATTAGTCAGTCACACCAAGCCCAACCCCTAGGGCTTGTGTTTTTTACATCATTAATGTACAGCTGTTGAGGTGGACTTTTACTGTTTTACTGAGTGATTGTATGCTTTGACTAATAAGACTAACTCTTCAGAAATGTAAGCATCTCTTTCTATATAAAGAAACCCCCTACAAAAAAATTGATGGGGGTTACGTTGCAAGAGCACCAGCAAATTGTGAATAACCGCAAATTTGTGATGTGGTAAATAAAAAGCTAAAAAGGCCTATTTTTATAGTTTAGACCATAAATATACCCCCAAATATGTTCTCAAAACACATTACATTTCATTTAAATCTCAGCTTAGTACATTTCCCTTAAAAAATGTAGAAAGTAAACCTGAACACTGAACTACTGTCTCCTGCAGTCAAGTCATGCAAGCACGTTTTCTTTGGTACAAGCAGGGTAAATACAGTAATAATTTAATTTTCAGTAATAGAAATACAGTAAAATGCATGGGTAATCACCTATAATGAATGATATTGATTGAAGATGAGGAGTTCATCAGGCGGCGCCTCTTGTTCGTGCTTCAGGAGGAGTCACATTGTAGTGATCCGCCGGTTAAAGCAGACACCGGACAGTGACTGCGCTCCACAGATTCTTATAATTTAAGAGTTGAGTTGCTGTAAGGCCACAGCTCATTCACTCTTAAACTTTTTCTGGAGGTTCATTGCCGGAAGGCTTAGAAGGTGCAGGACGTTTGGGTGGCATCTTAGCGCTTTAAGAAGAACAAAATGAAAAACACGAGGGCAGCAGCCAATGTACGGTTGATTTTGTGTTCTCTTGACAGTACTAATCATTTATACAGTTACATTTTATATGGAAATTTCAAAATAAAATATATTGCCACAAAAAAACATGCAGAAGATATTTACGTTTTCTGCTACTACTACATATCTATATCTATATCTATATATATATATATATATATATATATGCGTGTATGTAGGATGTTGTCTGCAGCACATTGAAACAGCACCTTTTCCCTCCGTGGGCCTATGATGTCTCTCACATAACACATTTTCATCTCTAGAGTGAATAGGCTGATTTGCTATAATGGACATGTTTTTTTAATGCTTTATGTAAACTTAGATCAGCAGAGCGGAGACTATAATATATAATTATTATAATATTACATTAATCCCACAGGTAAAAAGCTTGAGTGCCAGAAGCCTCAGACTCTGGCCATGGTGCGCTGGCTGAGAGCAGTGCCGGTGGATGAAACCACCATAGGCTTGGTGAGTCCAGCTTACGTTTCACTCAGCACTTATAAGCAAAGTTTTGTCCTCATAATTACTATGTGAAGGCGAATGTATGTGTCTTATCCTGCAGCTCCTGGATCATGAGTTCACCTTGGATAGCCTGCTGCACATAGCCTGCAAAGATGATCTGAGATACTGTGGCATCAAGTAAGTATATGCTCATATTGTCAGATGTATAATGCCGAAATACATTATTTCATTCATTAGATCTCTGTTTATAGATTCAGAATCTATGGCTGAAATAAGCCTACTGTTTAATGAACAACATGGCTTTGCTGGAGAATTGTTTATTGCAATTATTAATAAGAAGTTCAATTATTTATTGTGCATTAGTGTATTTTATCAGGTTGTATTCTGTTGCTAATTTCTAAAAACCACAAGCCACTTGAGGGGGTGTGCATTACAGTGGTTTTACTTAGTGGTGGGCAATATGACCAAAATCTGTGGTGAATACAGACATGTAAGAAGTTGGAGTGACCAAAAAAGAACCAAAAGAAGACTATAGCACATTTTTATTCCATTTATGCATTTGACAGATGGCCTTATCCAGGACGACTTAAAATAGAGGTCACCGGTAAATGTAGCGTTAGGAGAATCTTACTGGTGGAGGGTGGTTTGTTTGTCTGGATGGGGAAATAGAACCCTAGTCTGCTTTGTGCTACATGCCAAGACGTATTACAGCATAATGTATCACAATAACAATCAATATTGTCCTATTGCCCAATTCTATTTTCACCATTGTTTCAGAGGTATTTTAGTTTGCTTTATAGAAAGAAAGACCAGTTAGAAACTGATGTTTATGATCCTGGAATTGTTTTCACAGAGGTGGGATGCTGTGTCGTATATGGAGGGTCATCTCTACACAAAGGAAGACCCATCTGAGCTCAGTGTCTGAAGACAGTGAAGAAACCATACTTTAACACAACACCAGGACACAGTCATATGGGCTCAATGAGCTTACAGCATTTGTGTCTTTTGTGTGGCACATATATTTATTTATTTATTTCTAATGGACTTTCTTCTAATTTAACTATATTAAAATTGTGACTTTCACTATGGATACTAATACATGTTTGTATTGTAACTGACATATTTTAACCTGGGTACATGTATCATGATGCAAGCTCATTTTCTGTAACGAGTACTGTATAAATCTTCATTCAGGAAAAGAAGCAGGCCAGTGTCTGGTTCTGCAACAGGAGAGGTTTCTTTTATAACTACAACACAATGGTTTCTGAAATATGCAGCCTGTGTGTGTTTTTTTGTTTTGTTTTTTTTAACTGAACTAATCTGGTGCAGCTGTTTCAGTGTTTTGTATTTGAATGTTCAGTTGAACTGTGTGCTTTTGGGTGAAATATATTTTGAATTAAAATGGTTATATTTAGTAAAACCCGCGTTCGCCCGTTGTAGCTGGGATAGACCCTGAATGCAGGAATGAGGGGTAGATAATGGATGGATGGATGGATATTTAGTAAAAATCAAATTGTGATTGAATCACAAAACAAATGGACTGCGAGGCCAAGCTATAAAAAGCAAGACATTGTGGCCCGTTTTCACTCTTCAAGAGAGATCAGACATCTCTCAGTTTTCAGATGCATTTTTACTCAAATGTATTGAGTTTTCGTGAGTGACTGAGCCACTGGCAAGTTTAAACAGTTTATATGTTATTATTGTACTGAAGAACATGGGGGAATGCTTTCTGGGAATTATTTAAAATAACATTAAAAAATGAAATGTAGAATGTTGAATTTTAACAGAAGCACATAGAGCACATTTGGTCATTTAGCTTTTGTCTTGGTGCTAAAGCTATTTAATTTTATTATAGACAGATGTGAGAAACACATTGTGAGACATAAATATAGTGTGTCAACGCCAAATCCATTCACAGTTAGACTGTGTGTGTGAGTGAGTGAGAGAGTTCATAAGTGGTGTGGAAGAAGTGATGCTGTTCTGAAAATTCCGACCGTGCTTCCTCATGTTTTCATGCTGTTGACATTGCTATAGCAACCCCTTTCCCAGACTGCCCCTGTCTGCTCACTCTGCCTGTCTGATTCAGTCTTTGTGTCATTAGTTTTTTTTGTACAATTACAAATCACTCTGTGGGGTTCAGATGTTAAGGTGGCAGATGAAGTTTCCATTGGTTCATCTTTGGGCTCAGTCCCTCTTAAGTCATTTACTGTTAGGACATGACGTTATTGTGAATGGGTGTGTCCATTTTTGTCTGTTCACTGAAGAAAACAGCAGGTAACCTCTTTCCCAGCTTCTGGATCACACATTACCCTCTTCTGCTTATTTTTCGTCTTTGTCAGTTTAGGGTTGATTTTGCTTAACTGTGGTTTGTGATGAATCCACCAGCAGAGGGCACATAGTAACATAATCGACTTCGAGAAGCCACGTGTTCTGTACAAAATGCAAAATGACTGCTACTCTACATTTCACTGTTTACTGTGCTCACAGTCAAACTGAGTGTATCCCATGTGTCAGTTGAGGCAGGCTAGAAAGGTTGGTTGCCTAGTGGTTAGGGCATTCGCCCTGTGATCAGAAAGTCCGGGTTCGATTCCCAATTCCGCTAGGCACTGCTGAGGTACCCTGAGCAAGGTACCGTCCCCACACACTGCTCCCCGGGCGCTGTGTTCGTAGCTG
>JBBPDB010097137.1:0-26314 GCA_037974465.1 Brachypetersius altus
GGACGGTACCTTGCTCAGGGTACCTCAGTGGTGCCTAGCGGTCTTGGGGATCGAACCCGGACTTTCTGGTCACAGGGTGGATGCCTTAACCACTAGGCCATCCAACTGCCCTTCCTCCCATGTTTTATTCTCCCTCACCACGATCAAGATTCTCTCACAAAAGAAAGAATGTGTCTCATCACATCTGTCATCACTCCAGCCTGCTTCATGTATCTGAACACATGTTTCATCTCCATACGTGGGCTCACCACCCATCCAATACATGAAAGAACTTTGTTGATTATCAGACCATTCCCAGATATGTTTCTTCACGTCCCAGTTTAGTCCAATCCAGCTGCTGGAGAGACTTTGTCCTGCAGCCATTTTAACCATTCCATTTTCCGCTGAACTGTCGATGGTGGACAGATCTGTATAGTGCTGTCTGCAATAGCTCTGAGCATCCTGCCAGGACATTGGACTATCCACAAAAACATGTTCCCTAATCATTCCTATAGCAAACCCACAAAGAACAAGGAGAGAAATGACATAAGGAGTTATCATGTCTGCTGTGATGTTTCTGAGCTCTCAGAGTCTTCACTAAAGTCTGGAATAAGCTCACAGTCTTCGGAGTCCAGTTCAAGTGTAAATTTAAAACACATGCAAAGTATAAAAAAAAAAAACATGCTAAAATAACAAGAAGGAAATGACATGCAGAAACACTGTGTCTCACTGACTAATGTGACTTTCAAGGCTTTATTCATTGTAACATGTGTAGACAGCCTAAAAAAAGAAAAGAAAGGGTATATGAACAAGTTCCACCTGAAACCCTAACAAGGATTATGCAGTTACAGAAAGTGAGTGAGTGAGTGAACAAGCTCCTGTCTGTTTAGGGTGGGTCACACACAGCAGGACTGCTGAAGTTCTTAGACAGTGTCCACATACTGTCTGCTGTTTTAGATAAATCTAAATTGTTAGTTTACTTTGAATATGTAAAGCTATTGATGCTAGCTTATGTTAATTATCCTCTAGTCCTTTTTGGCCAGAAATACTTGATTGGTGGACTGTTCTCAACAAAGCAGTGGCACAGTGTCCACAAATTTCAACAGCAGCGAGAATGACCAAAATCCAACTATTACCTGCCCACGGGTGGTCCAATAGGGCTTCTGACCATCAATGGTATAATGGTGGAGGACCCTGGGTGGCCAATGCATAATACAGAGAAGCAGATGGGTAACTGTGAACTTCAAAGTGCACCTATATAGTCAATCGAGCTGATAAAATGAGTACAAGGTTCAAGGTAAGTGCATCAAATGAAGTGGCTCATCAGTGTACTTAGTTCATTTTATACATGTATTTGAACATTGATAGAATTTTCTGTCTGTATACCACTGCAACTGACTTGAAATTCAGCAATCAAGATGTGAAGTACAGAGGAACAAAGGTATTACATTAAGCTTTCAGCAGTCACAGCATTTCCCTCCATTTTCAGAGGCTCAGAAATCATTGGACAAAGTTATATAGTATACAATATATGAATTGTTTATATAATTGGTTGAAAATTCATTGTAGTCGGTGACTGCCTGAAGTATTGAAGCCATGAACATTACTAAATGCTGAGTTTCCTTCATTTGCCAGGCGTTTGCTTTAGTTGCTGCTTGTTTCTTGGTCTTTCTGCTTTCAGATTTGTCTCCAGTAAATGAAAAGCATGCTCTGCTGGGTTGATTACTTGCCCATTAAAGAATATCCAACTTTTTTACCTTCAGGAACAATTGGGTTGCTTTCATTGTATGTGTTGGATCATTATCCATGGGCACTGTAAAGTGGTTTGCATTTAGTTTTGCAGCTTTTGGCTGAATCTGAGCAGAGATTATAGCCCTATACACTTTAAAATGTATCGTGTTAATTCTGTCAGCAGTCACATCATCAGTAAACACCAGTGACCTTGGTCTGTTGGCAGCCACATATGTTCATGCCATAACACAGAAAAAGTTTATTTTCTCACCTTTCTGGTACAGGTTGAATTTTGATTCATATGTCCAAAGAACCTTATTCCAGGACTGCGCTGGCTTTTGAAGATGTTTTCTGGCAAATCTGGCCTTTTTGTTCTTCAGTAGTTTGCATCAAGAGGTAAACCATCAGCATTTACATTCATGAAGGCATCTCTTGATTGTAGATTTTGAAAATTTCTGTTTGTATCTAACTCTTTTTGAACCTTGAAATGGCAAAGATCACTTTGGTAGGGTGGCGCCTGGTGAACACTGTTTAACAACAGCTTTTCTCTGTCAGTTAACAGTTTATATCTAATTCCAAACAGCTGCGCTGGAGCTAAATGTAGTTCTAACTATTTCACTAAATTGACCAGATTTGAGCATTTCAGCTAATTAGGTAAATAACAAGGCTAGGAATATGAATAACTAAATAACATTTATTACACTAATGCAACAGGAATGTAGGGAGACAGTATTTTCCACCAATGATGCCCAACAGATGCTAGTAGGGCCAGTAGGTATCCACAGCATTTGAATGGCCTGAGCCTTGTTCAGTTATTTAGCGGTTCCTAGAGTTCACTCATTTTTACTGCATTTTTATCTGGAAACTAATTCTGTCAAAAAAATAAAAACAAACAAAATAAACTCCAGATGAACTGGCAGATGTGGTCTGCTCAGTCTATGCAAAGAAGAGCGAGATTAGCAGGGACAAGGACATGGACAAGGAGAACCAGGAGACCGATTAAGCAAATGTAAATGTATTCATTCTCAAAGTTGAAAAAAAACCACAAAGACATAAGGACAGAAAAGGCTACTGGCTGTGACACTGTTTCTATTCATACCAAGATTCATTCATACACAAAGCACAAAGAATTTTGTAAAGTATCCCATTCATTCATTTCTTCACAAATTTATTTTTGCATGGGATTTTAGTTAATAGGTCTGACCAAAACAGATATACAGACTGTGGCCATTAGCTCTGTTCCAGAGTTCGGCAAAGGTTATTTATCCAATCTTACACATTTCATTTAATCCATGTTACTTATCTGTTTTAGTAGGGGTATTAGAGGAGAAACATTGTGCTGGCTTACACACTCTGCTGACTCAAGATAAAACAGGAGGACGGTTTGATGATGAATGAGGAATTGTCAGATCTGGGATACTTTATTATGTTAGGTGTTGTCTCATTCCTGTAACTCGGCTGGCCAGGAATGAGGCCTTCTGATTATCACAGGTTTTTTGTTTAGTTTCAGTATAAATAGCACACTTTGCTTTCTTTGTGATGTCGGTTCATCATTAATTTATGTTCTGTGGTGTAGTTCTGTTTAACTTGGTTTTGTAAATAAAGAAAACGAGAATGGAACTTCGCTTGTGTGCCTCGTGCTGGGGTGAAACAGGACACGACGTATCAGGAATGCTGTTAGACGATTCAGCGTACTACTTGATGAATTGGATGATATCCAATTAAAGGTGAGAATGTGAAAATGTGAGAAGGTAAAATTTAAGGTAAAATTTTAATTGTGTGTCAGTGTCCTGATCCGAATGGAGCCAATACAGTATTCCTGGATTATATTATTGTTACTTTTACTAGTAGAAGTATCTTAATAATAGCCAATGGATCTAAAATAAGCAGTGCTGGGCCGTTAACGGCACGAGATTCTTATCGCGCGATAAAAAAATATCGCCGTTAAATTCTCCCCCCGGACAGAGGGAGCTGGGTCTATACTACGCCAGCTATGATGAATTTCACCTTGATATTTCAGTGACTTATCCGGTTCGCGCACGTTTTAAACTTGTCTCTGTCTCCCTTTTTTTTAACCCCGTTAATCTAATTGGAATCTTGCCATTAACAGCGTTAAAAAAATTAATCTATGCCCACCTCTAAAAATAAGATCTTTGGAGTGATGTATTAGAAGAACAAATTTTGATTTTCCAAAGAACCTTTCAATGGATCATACAGTATAAGAACACATCCTTCACTTTTTAGTGAGCTTGACTAAGCATTGTTTGTGTAGAATTACAATAGGGTGACCTGATTTGCATTAACAAATCTACAAGCAATAGATCTTATAGAACGTCTATAGTCTGTAGAAGGATTGTACGGTACTGCCATCCAAAGCTCACATAGTCAAATTCACACCGAAAGAACAACATTTACATACCATTTTTTTTTTCAAATTAAACTTTGTTGTAAAATGTAAAGTTACTTAATGCTTAACAAGGGTAAGTTGACCTCAACTTCCTGTACAGCATGAATTTGCCTCAAACTTCACAAATAAAAAAAGGCTTTAAGGTTTTCATTTCAATATCTATTTTATTTTTCTGATTAAAAAAGTTTACATCAACTCCCTGATTATGCATTGTTCAAATTACATGTAGATTATATATAATAAATACCACACATTATATACACATTTATTTAGGAAGCAAAATGTTTCGTAATTAGACAAGCAATCTGATTAAAAAAAAATAGGAATAAATTAAATTATAAATATTCTGTAATTGTGCAATTACAATTTTTGGTTAATTAATTTCTTCAAGATTTGTAATGGATTCTGCATATTCATTTAATTCTAAATGTTTAATTCCAAGTTATACATCTTTTTCAGTCTTTATTGTACCTAGGTTTGTTCACTTTTATCAGCAATTTGATTCATCTTTTTTTTTTTTAACGTACTGCCATTAAGTATTTGAAACCTGTAGTGTTGCGTATACTTAGCTCACTCTAAACAGGATATACATTTACCTGCAATAACATTGTTTATATAATTTAAATTTTTTAATATGTAGCATTTGTCTCAATTCCAGAAATCCAAGAATGAACATCAATGCTATTTCAGTACCAAACAAGTAAACAAATACATCTGAATATGTGGATTGATTGTCTGTCTTAAAAAAAATTCTAACTCTCTTATTCTCTTCTTCCAAAAGATCCTCATTTTTGTGGTCCAGAATCTGTTCGGAGAGAAAGAAAGCACATCACTGTGGGGCATTGTTGTTTACTTTTTACATATTCAGCCTCAAGGTGTAAACTCTCTAGGACTAGATAAAGTGAACTGGGGGCTGACTCCGGGCTCCTTAAGGACAGTTCTGGTTCAGTTCCTAGAATGAAGCACAGATAACTGATGGAGGACTTGGTGGTTTGGTGTGGAGAGAATTAGTTGCAGCACAAAATCACTTGAAGGACCCCTGAGGGAAATCGAATCAAGAGATATGAGCATAAAGATATGAGCATGCTGGGCAAGAAGACCAGATCACTCAAAGATCAAACTCTGGTCTAACTGAAGGTGGAGTCTACAATAAGGATTCCTTAAAGGCTAACTGAAGTTAATAAATTACAGGACAATATGGCCTCATGAAGAAACACATACATCAGAATCGTTTGATTAGCTAGCAAGTGCATGTAACACCCCTCAATACCAAGACAATATGAATACCTTTTAAAACCATTTTATGAATATTAAATATTCAAAATATAAAAAAACGATGAACTCAAACTTAGTGTCTTGACTCCAATTCATTTTAACAATGGTTCCTAATGTTCTGAATCTGACACCGGATCAGAATAGTTTCTAGGTGGCTTTGTTTCCTATATTTCGTTGCATATCTTCTTTCCATATCATGTTCATTATTCAATTTACAAGAAGCAATTTACATGAAGCTTTTATACAATACTTGATTAAACAGTAGTCTGATGATCTTGTCAGAAAAATACTGTTTACTTTGAGTTTATTGGTTGCAGCTATGGCAGAATGTCATACAGTATATACAGTAGGTCCATAAAGAACTTAAGCTAACTTTGTGAACACATTATCACTGCACAGTTGTATGTTTTTACAACAGATTGGCAGGCCACCTATTATTCATTCTGAGATGGAAATTGCAGGCTAATTAATGCCTGCAAAAACATTGTTTGTATAAATTAATATTTTTAATATGTAGCCGGCGCAATCAATATTTGTCTCAATTCCAAACAAATGTTGGCTAAATATTAATCTTCAAAACTTAACACAAATGATTTGACATAAAAATTTCAGCTTCTGGATTTTTTTATATATTGGTCCCACTATCTGTCACTTACCTTCAGAAGCAGAGGAAATTAAGCTTCTCGTCACAGTCTCTGTTCTCCCAGACAACTCTGTTGGAGTTGCGAGCTCCACAGCGATAGGGCTGGGCTGGACATGAGGGCAGTGAGACCGGGCTCCCCAGTGGTTCTCCATTCACCCAGAGCCACTCTCCAGCCAGGAAACGCAAGCCTGTCCACACACTGTCTGTTTGGGCTGCAGTAGACTGCAAGCCCAGGGGAACAGAAGAGGTCAGACAGGCCAGGCCAGTGTACTGAGTCCTGCAATGCTCAAAAGCTTCCTCCCATGTTTTGTTATCCTTTATCAAGATCAACATTCTCTCACAAAAGAAAGGAAGCTGCTCAGAACAGCTGTTGTCATTCCAGCCACTATCAATATCTCTGCTAACACACTGTTGAAGAACATTACTGAGCTGACTATACTTCCATTTTTGTAAAGAACTTTGTTGATTATCAGACCATTTCCAGATCATTTTTTTCCAGTCCCAGGACAGTCCAATCCAGCTGTTGGGGAAATTTTGTCCTGCAGCCATTTTAATCATGTCATTTTCCTCTGTACTGGCGATGGTGGAGAGATCTGCATAGTGCTGTCTGCAATAGCGCTGAGCATCCCACCAGGACTTTGGATGATTCACAAAAACATGTTCCCTAACCGTATCTATAGCAAACCCACAAAGAACAAGGAGAGAAATTAAATAAGGAGTTATCATCTCTGCTGTGAAGTTGCTGAGCTCGGCAAGTCATCACACGCATCTCAAGTCAAGTGAGCTCACAACTTTTATTTTGCGGTTCACGTGTGTATTTAAAACACATGCAAAGTAAAAAAAAAAAAAAAAAAAAACATGACAAGATAACTACAAGGAAATTACATGCGGAAAAGTGACTCATTGTACTGTAATTCCCAAAAACAGTCATCTTAAAAAAGTAAAAGTGAAAAAAGTAAAAGTGACCCTTCTGTCATCTGTGAACAAACCACAGCACACAGTGTGAACAGCACAAAATTCTTCCTCTGCATTTAACCCCCATTCACCAAGTGAAGCAGCAGGCAGCCAGGAACACAGCACCCGGGGAGCAGTGTGTGGGGACAGAGCCCGGTCTCACAAGTTTTGTGCAGCCATCACAAAATACAATGTAATCAAAATACATGCTGTGATCAAAATTTAGGGCTTTTTCTTGTGCTAGGAAAACGTTTCACTATCCTATGTATTTTAATGCACACCGAGTAACACCGCCAGTATCTGTGCTAACTGGTAACTTAGGGACAGTAGGAGAGAAATAATGAGTTGATTCCTTACCTTAACCCTATCCCTAAACTTAACCATAACAGTCACCAGTATTTCATGATGGCTACATGAAAAATCGTTAGATCGAGTTGGAGGACCTTGCTCAGGGTACCTTAGAAGCACTCAGCAGTCTCGGGAACTGGACCCACGACTTCCTGATCACAGAGTGAACACCCTAACCACTAGGCTACCAGCTGCCCCTGTATCTATATGAAATTCTTGTTTGTTTAGGGGGAGGTTTTTACAGAGTGTCCACTTACTGTCTCCTGTTTTTGATAAGTCTGACCCGTTAGTCTACTTTGTAGATGTAAGGTTATAGATGATATTCTTGGTTGGCACACTGTTCTCAGCAAAGCAGTGACACTGTGTCCAAAACTCTAACAGCACTCCTGAGAGGGATTCACTCTGTGCAGCACACATACAAACAGGCCACTATGTAAGTGCCACTTCTTCCCTGCTGCTGTATGAATGACCCACATCCAAATATTACCTGACCAGTGGTTCCAATAGTGCTTCTGACCATCAATGAATGGGACAAAGGTGGAGAATGCCAGTACGACAATCAAATACAGAGAAAGAGATGAATGACCTAAAACCGCACTGACCTGTTTTTAGGTTTTACATGCAGAAGTACCACATACATTTGTTCATTGCAAGAAATATGTGTTGACTTAACTGTGTATAATTAATTACATGGAAGAACCACTTCATTTGGCGCATCTACTTTGTGCCTTGAATCCATTTTATCAGCTCCACTGACCATTTAGTTACAGAAGGTCATCCAACTGTTTCTCCAGCTATATGTAAATTTTTATGGATCTAACTTTATGTCTGTGTATGTTTATTTAACTGTTTATTTTGATAAAGTCAATGGAAATAAGCCTGATGAAAATGATTAAATGAAAATGATCACTTCTTTGGGAGGGTGGTATCTGGTGAACACTGTGTTGATAATGGCTTTCCTCTGTCAGTTTACTGTTACATATCTAACTCCAAAGAGCAGAGTAGCAGCAACACCCCCATTAAACTGAATCCAGAGACTTGCTTCCCCAAAATACTTCTAAATACCATGACCCAGCATGCCTCCTCTAACAATTTTATTGTAATGGCAGCGATTGGGCTTATACTGTTCAAGAATTAGAACAGTGAGCCAAATAAGACACTGTGAATGTGGGAGAACATTCTATGACTGTGTCGGTTAAAAAAAAATTCTTGAGACCTCTCAACAACGCTCAACACCCACCCGCCTTAACATGCTCTAGGACACAGAATGTGCACTATGTGTCCAAAAGTTTGTATATAATGTTTCGTCCAGTGCTTCTTCTTAAATCAGGGGCATTAGTGGGGATCTTGTACCCGCATGTTGAAGAGGCTTTACACCAGCAATGTTAGAACAGCTACAAGAGCATTTCAGTACCCTTGATTGATTTTTTCCTCTTAAAATAAAAATTCATGCCATAGAGGGTTAAGCTTAGAACCATTAAGTAACTTAATCATCCGTTAAAGTATCCTTAACTTGAGCCAGATTCTCACTTCAGTGAAGTTTGTTGAGGTTGACTAAAAGATACTTTTTTAGAATTACTGTGACTTGCATTAACAGGTGTGCAAGAAAGAAATCTATATAAACATCTACTGTATGTAGAAGGATTGTTCTGTACTGCCATATGTACCATTTATTCAAAGTAAACTTAAGAGGTAAAATGCAAAGTCGTTCACTTGCTTTTCATTGTCTTTGCCTTCCTGTATAGCAGGAATTTGTCCAAAACGTTCCACTTTATTCACAACTAAAAATGGCTTTAAGCAAGGTGTTGTTTTCAATTCAGTTTAATTTTTATAGTTCAAGCAATATTTTGACATTAAACCCCCAGCTTATGCATCATTCAAACTATGTTGATTACACATAATATACAATTATACATCATATACATATTTTATACACTTATTTAAGACTCAAAAGTTTCTAACTTAGACAAGTAACCTGAGGAAAATAGAAACTGATTAAATGATAAACATACTCTAGTATAATTTCAATTTGGGCAAACTATTTGGGAGGTATTCGGGATGTTCACTTAATTATCTCCGTCTTTATTATGACTTTATTATGCAAAGATTTGTCCAGTGTGTTCATCAGCAATTTTATTCACATTTTTTAACAATATTTGAAACTGGTAGTGTTGCGCAGGATTAGTCTACATATTTTATTATGTAGTTTGTGAAATCAAAATGTGTCTCAGTTTCATGAATCAGAAGATGAGCATCAACGCCTCAAGCATCAATTTCAGTAACAACAAGAATGATTCAACTTACTACACATCTGGATAAACAAATATACATATGAAAAAAACATTTATGCATCTGGATTGATTGTCTGTCTTAAAGAAATTCTAATTCCATTATTCTCTTCTTACAAAGGATCCTCATTTTTTTTGGTCCAGAATCTGTTCGGAGAGAAAGAAAGCACATCCCTATGGTGCATTGTTATTCACTTTTTATCCATTCAACTAAAAGTGTAATGTTTCCAGGACTGTGCATAAGATAAAGTGGTCTGGGGGTTGACTCGGGGCTCCTCAAGGACAGTTCTGGCTCCGTTCCTAGAATGAAGCACAGATAACTGGTGGAGGACTTGGTAGTTTGGTGTCGAGAGAATCATTGCAATACAAAACTACTTGCAAGAACCCCTGAGGTCTGTTGGCCAAATCAGGAGATACCAGACGTATGAGCATGCTGGGCAAGATCACTCAGAGATTAAACTCAGGTCTAACTGAAGGTGGAGTCTACAATGAGGATTCCTTAAAGGCTAACTGAAGTTCAATTACAGGACAATATGGCCTCATGAACAATGAAAAACACATCAAAACCATTTGATTAGCTAGCAAGTTCATGTAAGACACCACTCAACACCAAGACAATATGAATACCTTTCTTATTCCATTTTATGAATATGGTGAAGAATAATGAACTACAAAACAGTTTACTTTGCATGTCAAATCAAGTGTCCCGACTCGACTTGACGATGGTTCCTTCAGTGCTCTAAATCTGCCATCAGACCAGAATAACTTCCAGGTGGCCCAGTTTCTCAGCCAAATTAATATTCATAACATTTCATAATGTCTTTCTGTATAATCTTCATTATTTTATTTACAAGATGCTCATACATTTCCAATAGGCCTTGATGAAAAAGTATTCTGGTGATTTTTTACAATCACCAGTTTACTTTGTGTTTTTTCGGTGGTAGCTTTGATTAAATGTCATTCAGTATTTAAATATCCAGGTTTGGTCAGAAAAGGGACTCTATCTAACTTTATGAACACATTATCACTGGACAGCTGTCAGTGGTGCTGCTGCCTGTGTTGAGTGACAGGAAAAATGACGTGACATTAAATTTTTAACCTCCGGAGTCTATAAATTGGTCCCACTATCTGTCACTTACCTTCAGTTGCAGAGGAAATTAAGCTTCTCATCACAGTCTCTGTTCTCCCAGACATCTTTCTTGGAGTTGCGAGCTCCACAGCGATAGGGCTGGGCTGGACATGAGGGCAGTGAGACCAGGCTCCCCAGTGGTTCTCCATTCACCCAGAACCACTCTCCAGCTAGGAAGCGCAAGCCCGTCCAGACGCTGCCTGTTTGGGCTGCAGTAGTCTCCTTTTTAGCCAAGATCAGTTGGACGGAAGATGCCAGGAAGGCCAGGCCAGTGTAGTTAGTCTTGCATCGCTCGTAAGCTTCCTCCCATGTTTTATTCTCCTTTACCAAGATTACCAAAACTCTCTCACAAAAGAAAGAACGCAACTCATCACAGTTGTCGTCAGCCCAGAAACCATCAATATCTCTCCAAACACACTGTTGATGATAATCAGTGGGCAGACCATTCTTCCATCTTCGGAAAGTACTTTGTTGCTTATCAGACCATTTCCAGATTTTTAGGTTGTTCCAGTCCCGGTGCAGTCCAATCCAGCTGTTGGGGAAGCCTGGTATTGCAGCCGTTTTAATCATGTCATTTTCCTCCCCGCTGGTGATGGTGGCAAGATCTGTATAGAGCTGTCTGCAATAACTCCGAGCACCCCACCAGGACATAGGAGTACTCACGAAAATATATTCTCTATCCATACCTATAGCGAATCCACAAAGAACAAGGAGGGAAAAGACACAAGGAGTTATCATGTCTGCTGTGAAGTTTCTGAGCTCTGCAAGTCTTCACAAGCATCTCACATCAAGTGAGCTCATGACCTTCACAGTCTAGTGCAAGTATGAATTTAAAATACATGCAAAGTAAAAAAAAAACTTTCATGGAAATTACATGCAATAGTCCAACAGTGACTTTGGTGTGACTTTTAGGGTAGATGAACAAGCTCGTCTTGGGAGAGTCACACACAGCAGGACTGCTGAAGATTTTACCGTCTTACTGTCTGCTCTTTTTGGTAAATGTAACCTGTTGGTCTACTTTGTAGATGTAAAGTTATGGTTGATATTTGATTATAGCTTTTGTTAGTCATCCTCTAGTCCGTTGTCAATGGTCAGCTTCTGGACACTGGACACTCAGCAGTTTGCATCTCTATGTAAACGCTCAAAATTGACATTCATGAAAGTGTCTCTTAATTGTAGATATTGAGTGTGACTCAGCCTCTTACTCGTGTCAGCAGACTCCTATGTCTATTTGTGGCCATACATGCCCATGCCATTACATTGCCTCCATCATGTTTGACAGACAATGTGCTGTCCCTTTCTTTCTCCATTCTTTCTTGTGCCATCTTTCTGGTACAAGTTTATTCTTATTCCAGGACTGGGCAGGCTTTTTAAGATTCTGGTAAATCCTAATATGGCCCTCAGTGTTGTTAGTGTTCTGCATATGTAGGTAAATTCTCTGCATTCATATTCATAAAAATGTCTCGATTGTAGATTTTGAAAGTGATACACCAATCTGAAAGGGTTCTGCAATCATCCACTCTCCACCATTGTCCATTGTCTCCCAGGCCTTCTGGTGTTTCTGAGCTCGCCACTGGATTCCTTCTTTGTAAGAACTTCTCATATTGTTGATTTAGGCACTCCTAAAGTTTTAGCAATCTTTCTGTTAGATTTATTTTGTTTTCTTCAGCCTATACCTATACTTGCACTGACATCTCTTCGGACCTCATGGGGGGCCATTTAGGAAATATTTCAGACTTTTGTTACACAAACACATTTGAAACACACACATTCACATATGTGAAAAACATACACACATATATATGAAACACTCATACAGATACAGGTGAAATGGTCTTACACGCACACACACATATGGAACACGTATACACATACAGATGAAAGGGACTCACACACACATATGAAACGCTCACACAGATACATGTGAAATGTATTTTCTCACACTCACACACACATATGAAATGCTCATACAGATACAGGTGAAACTGACTCACGCACGTATGTGATGCATGTGAAATAGATTAATATGAAACAAATATAAATTTATATAGCATAGTGAGGCTTTTCACATGTTGGTGTGCGTGAAAACATTTCAGTAAATACGGAAGGTGTTTCAGTATATCCGGAAGGCGTCTCAAATCGACGTCACTATGCTTGAAAGACAAGGGGGGGCTTACCTCCAGGGTTGTAGGAAGGAATTAGTGTGTATAGAGGGCTGAAAACTTTTCACCAAACCTTTCCTTTCACTTATGGAAACAAGTAAAGTTAAGCAATGAACAATTGACACCTAATCATAGTATTGTTCTGCTGAACTGGTCTGTATATATTTATTTAACTATTTATTTTTGATAAAGCCAAAAGAAATAAGCATTGAAATGAAAACGATCACTTCACTGAGAGGGTTGGATCTGGAAAAGACAGTTTAAACTGGCTTATGTCTGTCAGTTTATATTTAACTCCAAACAGCTGTGCTGGAGCTCCACAGCAATAGGGTTGGGCTGAACATGAAGTGAGTCCAGGCTTCCCAGTACTACTCTCCAGCCAGAAAACGCAAGCCCGTCCACAGTTTGTTCTGGTTTCACTGGTATTCTTTTTATCATCATTGTTTTGTCTCAGACGTCAGACAGGCCAGGTCAGTGAAGTGAGCTCTACAATATTCAAAAGCTTCCTCCCATGTCTTGTTCTTCTTCAGCAAGAGGACATTATCTTCTACAGAAGTCAACATTCATCATAACTCATTTCTCTTTAGTATCATCAGTCCCTCCCAGATTCCAGTTAAAGAAGTAACCATATATACCGCACCCAAATGCCTGAATCTGCTTTACTTCTGTGCAATCCAACCCAGCTATAATGAAGGATTCTCCCTGCAGCCTTTTGAGCCATCTCATGGAAAATGGTGGCAAGATCTGTATAAAAAG
Organism: Brachypetersius altus; assembly: GCA_037974465.1. Classification (NCBI taxonomy): domain Eukaryota; kingdom Metazoa; phylum Chordata; class Actinopteri; order Characiformes; family Alestidae; genus Brachypetersius; species Brachypetersius altus. The sequence continues at coordinate 13,673 of JBBPDB010097137.1, forward strand.
CTTAGTCGAGATTATTTGTGTCTAGAAAAATATACTCTCTTCACATACCTTCGAAAGACCCAAAAAGTACAAGCAGTGGCAAAAAATAAAGTCAGATGCTTTCATCTCTGCTGCAATGTGTCTGAGCTCTAGTACTACAATATTTTTCTTTAACTGTGCTTTAAACTTGCAGTTTAAAAAAGGGCATATACAGTATATTTTCATAAATATATTTCTGGACATATGCCCAAATGTTTTAGTTACTAGAGGATCAGGTTTTGACTGACATGAACTTGTGAGATGAACTGAAGAGACCAGTCCAAAAGAAGGGACTCTAGGACAGATTCTGCATCGGGCAGTGGTGTCAGATTCCTACCTATATGCTAAATACATAGACAACAACTAGTCAAAGACACACAAGGTGACAAGTAATGTATTTTTCATTCATCTGATGAAGATGTATGTATCTTTCTCTAATCTGTCCCCAAGAATACTAAGCACTCTTGGAGGGAAAAAGTGAGAGTAAAAGTTAAAACACTCGGCTAAACTCGGCTACATGAACTTTAATTGAACACCAATACAATATATTTTTTAAAAAATGGGAGTGTTTATTACTGCCATCACACAATAAAGCAGTGCAGTCAGAGTGTTTTGAAAGTAGGTATGTTAACCTTACTCTATGGCATCAAAGATATTAAACAGAAATAGAGGTTCTTGATTTCACTATAAACTGAATACATCTAAACTCTGAAGCTTGATCTTAGACCATACTAACAGATTAAAAGTGTCTGGAAAAGGGTTATTGGGTAAAAACAAAAAAAAAATTAAAAATAGAACCATTTTAAAAAGACAAAGTCAAAGGAGCTACAGTAGATGGTACACATCTAGATTAAATAAAACTGATACTAAAAGAACCACTCAGGCCAAAGCTGTTATTTAAAGGCAATTAAAAGAATTTCAAGTGCATTTTCTACACCAAGAGATGTGATTCACTTCATTACACGCATGTTTGTTCCCACCTTGATAAGATACGTATAGACAAAACAGACACAAAGCGTGATTGGCATCAGTAGTATAAACTCATGTCTTCACCACCATTTCCCAGCTGTACCCTTCTTGTATCAGCTTGAAGTAATGTTTGGTTTGAGGCCAGTAAAACTTCTGCTGCCCACTGGCTACTCAGTATGGCTCCGATTTCAAACTCCTGTATAGACAGCACGTGAAAATCATGCCGATGATCTGAAACAGAATTTTACGAAAAGTTAGGGGCAGTTGTTATGGAATGATGGACTTATTCAAGCTATATTATACACATAAAAATAATGTAAATATCTGTAAAAATGTATTAAACAGTAAAAAAAACAGTATAATTACTAAAACAATATATTGTGATTATTTTGGCAGTCCTATTTTTAAAACCTCTCTCTTGGGAAGCCCTGTATTTACTCAATACCCAGTTTATTTAATCAGTGCTTCAATAAAATAAAGGGCAGGTGTGTTATTCATGAGATATAACTTAACCATGCAATGACTAGAATTCAGGAATGAAACCTTTTTTCTTATAAACGTTCATCCAATAAAGATATACTTTTTTATTTTAGAAAATAAGAAATTCACTTTTTTTTACTGCATCTGCATTTGTATTCATTCTAATTTTGTGGTTTACTGGCAAGTTATATAGATTAAATAGTTTTTATCAGAAAACTATTCCACAGAAATGTTTATTTTTCCATTGCATTTTATCATTTACATTGCATTTAGCAGACACTTTTTATCCAAAGTAACTTCCATTCCCTAACTACAGGAGACAGTCGCCCTGGAGCAACTTAGGGTTAAGGGTTTTGCTCTAGAACCCCCTGGAACCCAGGATGGGATTTGAACCCATGACCTCTTGGTCCAGAGGCAAGTGCCCTACCCACGAGATCACCACCACCCCAAATGTCATAAAATGTCCTCAGAGTAAATCTGAGAACAAGAAAAACCGTGAAAAACATCTGCAGGTCTCACCTGTACAGAGGCAATGCCCACACCAACAGCACCAATGATCTTCAAATGGTCCATAATGAAGTTCTCTAGCTTACTGATGCAGCCGCCCTATGGAAAAAGCCAACGTACACTGAGACTAAACTACGCAGTAACACACACAAATACTAGTATCACTTGATCTCCAGTATAGCAAGTAGAAGCTTTAAGATGTTGCACCTTACACAGCTTTGACTTCAAAAGGACAACAGCTTAAGTAGGGCCAGTAAGAGGACGAAAATGCACTGCTGGATTAAGAATATCTCCAGAAGCCACACTTTCATCAGTCAATACTCCTCAGCCACTAAGAAAAATTCAAATACTTACTCTGGTCTAAGGCAGTTTACAAGCTCTGTTGCTGACCCCTGCTGGACAAATTCTGAATATACACACTGAGCACTGCATGCAACACCTGTTTACATGTATGGGACTTGGAATTTTTTATCCAAAGCGGCTTCCATTCCCTAACTACAGGGAGCAGCCTCCATGGATCAACTTAGGGTTAAGGGTCTTACTCAAGAACCCAGTGGTGCGGCAGGATTCAAACCCATTACCACTTGGTCCGTTTTTAAGGTTCTCAAAGTCCCTTCAGTCCACTATGAATTGAATTCTATGCAGTCTGACGAAACATTTGACACAGAGCCTTGCATTTTTTCCTGTGGTAGCACCTCTTGTAAGAGAACCCACAGTCTGAAGAGTTAGTAAAGCTCAGAATATGATACATGAAAATAGTCAGACTTTCCCCCCCCAAATGTGTTTTTTATTTGATTGTTCATACACTAAAGTATTGGGCCCCCTGACCATCACACCAACAGATACTTTAATGACACTGCATTCAAATACATGGACTCTAATAGAGAACTGGTCGACTGTTTGCAGCTATAACTGCTTCTTGGAAGTCTATCCACAAAATGTTGGCGTTTCTGTGGGAATTTGTGCCCATTCATTCTACAGAGCATTTATGAGGACAGACGCTGATGTTGGACAAGAAAGCCTGGCTCACAATCTCCATTCCAGTTCATCCAAAAGGTGTTGGAAGGGGTTGAGGTCAGGACTCTCTTTGGGCCTTGTTCTGTTCACTGGGGTACAGTCATGCTGGAATATAAAACGGTCGTCCCCAAAAAAACGGTCCACAAAACTGGAAGCATGGCGTTGTCCAAAATGTCTTGGTAAGCTGAAGCTTTAAGACTACCCTTTAGTGGAAGCAAAGGGCCAACTGAATAAAATAATTAATAGGTGTGTCCCAATCCTTTTGTCCACTTAGTGTATCTAACATGGTTATATCACCTTAAATTGCTTGAGAATGTACAATAACACAGTAATTGAATAAATATCAGCATCTGTAGCCTGTAATGGCAGACAATTAATTTAAAAGGTGATATTTATATTGCCATCACAATTTAAGTGCCGTTCTAAGAACCTCTATAATATCACGGACAGCCTCTTTATTCTAATACAGGGGGCCCTTGAGTTACAACAAAGATTCATTCTTTCGACAGTGATGTAACCTGAATTTTGGTCTTAGTCAAAACACACCTTAGCTTAAGTCACTTACTGATCCCAACACAGTTATGAAATCATAAAAACACAACTAAGCCACAAAAAAAGGAGAACTCCCTCACTCATACGCCGCAATACTGCGTATTCTTCCGCCATGTGCAACCAAACTAGTTCCCCCAAGTAGTGTGAGGCGAACAGTGTAAGCAGAGTGGGAGTGAGTGTTGTACACTTGAAACGTTGTATGTTGAGACTGTTGTAACTGGAGGACCCCCTGTACTAAAACAATTACCTGAGCACCAACACTGTCTTAAGTAACAGTTTCTATGTGGTTCTTGACTTGCAGAAAAAGTCTTTAGTTGGTACAAGCCTCTGCATTCTTTTTTTTTATCAATACATTTACAAAAACACAGTTGAAAGATTCTTAAGAGACCCAAAAATGTTTTGGTTTCTGTTTCATTTGACATGATTGTTTTTAACAAAAACAATAAAAGCATAATTGAGATGCTCTGTCTCCATCCTATAGAGTTATGAAAACCTCTCACCTCTACTTTGTAAATGTTGGAGGGGTGGTCTCTTTTCCCACAGTACTCAGTTTGAGTCTTACAGCAGCTGTCTGGAACAAACCTGCTTTCGGCTGCTGTACTGCGGATCCAAACACTCTCTGCCCAGTCTGAAGAGTTCATACTTCCACAGCACTTAAACTGACCAAGAAAGAAAAGGAGTGAAAGATGAAATTACCAGCAAATCTTCAGTCCCTCAACTTACACATAGTGCCATCCTCGTATTCACAGAACTAACAAACATTTTTACCTCTTGCTGTAGTTTATCGATGGCCTGGGTGACATGTTTCTGATCTTCTTGGCCATACTTCTGCACCATGGTCTCTTTCAGATTACTCTTCAGATCCTCATTTAACTGGAACAGATTACTAAGGTTTACTTCTAGACCTTAACTGCATCATAATCAGATTCAATGAAAGTGAGAAAAGGGTTATTGAAGCCTGAGGCAATGAGTACTAACAGGTAGGACCATTACGAAACTTTTTCATGAACTTATGTTAAGTGGTTTTAATACGCATGTATTTCACCACTGGCCTGATATAATCAGCCAACATGATGAGGCTGAAGAAAGCTGGGAAATAAATGGACAGGCAAGGGCACAAATACAAACACACAAATACAAACACACAAAACCACACGTTGTTTATAACAATCCTTTGGTAGACTTCACCTGCTGGTAGTAGATGTAAGCCAAGACCCCAGCCAGGACCTCCAGCAGAAATATGCACAGCAGTAGGACAAAGTACTGAAAGAAAAAAAAAACGCAGTCTGAAAGGGATAAAATGGAGAGACGAAACAATAAAAAGGAGAACAAAAATGTTATCACTGACATACAGAAATTTTGCAGAAACACCAATATATGCAATCAATGAGCAGACAATGCGTGTACAGTTTTTCAAATTTGTCTTTTATGTTCCTTTTATATACTCTATAGCTGAAATTGGTCAAATTAGATGTTTATAATGTGTACATTAAGAGAAACACCAACACATTCCTGGGGAAAAGAAGTTACAGCAGCTTCAGTTTGAGGAAATTCAACACCTTTTAAGTCTTTTGAGCTGGCATTATTAGGGACTCCAAGAAAGCACTTTCTTCAAACTGGATGTCCTCAAAGTGCTCCAGTTTAACAAGTACACTCAACTTTTCACGTTTACATGGCAAGACTAACACCAGCATCAAATGTGAGAATGCACTAATTTAAGGATTTCCACTTGATGATTAAACACTGAAAACTGTGTATAGCTGAGAATATAGTCGCTCAATTCGAAGGGTCTCGGATAAACTGACTCAATGCCGCTGTTTGCACAAACCTAGTCAAATTTTGTAGTCCTACATATTCATCAAACAGGATTTTATGCAGTTAGTTTGCAGAGAATAACCCCTGGCCTACGTTCACGTGATTAATGTTTCTCTTCATGCCCTCATTAGTCTTAATTCCAGACTCTTCAGGGCATATATATATCCCCTCACTGGCTGAAAAAAGCTGATGTGCGAGAGCTCAGTTAAACTTATTCTCAGGGAAGAAAGTACACATATTTGGACCTGCCCGAACCTGCCTTCTTCTACATTCCGCCCTGCTTAGGGTGCACCTATATCCTCATGACTGTGTTCTGTCTGCTCACTGGTCAAAACTCACAGATCCACTGAAAACATAACAAAAACAAACATATAGGTGAAGACCTTAGGAATCTAGTGTCTTCTCTTCCACAAGTTTTGAAACCAAACCCCATTTAGTTTAGGAAAAGTAAACAGTACAGGGAAATCTCATTTTAAAGACTCAACCAAGCATTTCATGTCCACTGCTGAACCAAAGAGCCAAGTCAGTAATAGATAACCATGTTTATAACATGAAAAATTCATACAGTTTTTCCTGATTACACTCTACGTTTCTCTATTCTTCGACAGCTTTATACAGTGCCCACTGCATTTTGTTTGATCTCCTCTTACAATTCTGTCTATTCTTTCAGCAGGACATACAAATATGCAGCAGTCCCTGCCCAAAAACAAAGGGTCCTTGTGCTAGTGGCTGTCATTATTTCACGAAGGGAGTTATCAAGCAGCAAAGAACACATTCCTTCTTCTGCCACAAGAAATTCCTTATTCTACTTTCATTAGTTGAGCCGGCTGGTAACTTAAAGGTGCTCAAAAAGTCAAATGTTGATTTCTCCTTGCTATTTGTATTTAGTGGTAAAAACAGTGCTATGACAAACTAACCCAAAGGACAAAGTTGAGTACTTTTCACTACACAAACAACAGTTTAACTAGAAGTGCCTAGAGAAGAGTGGTTGTCCTTCAAATGTCAAACCTGCTACAAGGACATTGCAGTTGTCCATCCTTTGAAACCGCTGGTAAGAGAGTGTATGCATGAAGGACATTCAAAAAGTTTCTGCATTTTTATATTTTCTTTTGAAACGGTGAAGACTGGAAGAACAGTAGTTATCACGGTCTGATTTACACCTGATTTGCAAATTAGGGTTAGGGTTGCTGATGGTATTAATAAAAATTGGTTACAGCGCTGGGAAAACTGCATCGCAAAGGAAGGTGACTATGTAGAAAAGTAATGTAATTTGTTTTTGAAATTCTTAATGAATAGGGTTTTAAAACTTTTTCTGAATGTCCCTCGTACAAGTGCAGGTATTGCTTTATCTCACCACTCTCAGAAGTCGTCTCTGCTCTTTGAAGGTCGCACAGCAACCTAGAACTCCGGTAATCATGACAGTGACACCTGCCAGGATGAGGATGTAGGCAGACACAGCATAGATTCTGGAGGAGAGCAGGCTGATGTAGTCACTTTTTGCTGCCACTGTCCAGATCCCTACTGCCATCACAGCACCCCCTGCCAGCTGAGAAAAGAGACACATTTCATGCATTTGTCTTGTGTTTTATTTTTACTTCATGGTGTTTGTGTGCCTACAAACAGCTCTGTCTTACTTGAATTTATCCCATGCATATTCTGAGTGAATTGTTTACGAATCTTCATGTCCTTTAATGTTCTTTATTCATGTGCCTACAGCAGTAACTTGATTGATTATTACCAGTAAGTAGAGATAGTTAACATCATCTGATCAAGCAGAGTACTTTCAAAGCTTGCGAACTGTATTTAATTAAACTAATGAATGGGTCATTAATGATCAGGTAGTACAAGGTGAATTGCTATCATAGAATGAAGAGAATTATGTATTTTTATTGATTGTTCTCATAATGGCAACTGAAGTGATGAGTCATTTCAACTAAAATTGAAGTTGCAAATTGAACTCACTAACCTAAACTCACTGACCATTGTATCCAAATATACCCAGTAAGTTACCAGTATAAGGAAAGTCATGTACACTACACCTTTACGCATAGTAATTGTTGCACATTTTATCCTTTATTACTCAAATTGTGAGAATCTTGTGTCAGCTTTGATTATGTTCATTACACCATTCAGAAACACCATATAAAATCCTTGGGGTTTAACTGCTGTTTAACTGTTCTTGTTAGCATGACATCACAAAAAATGGGCTGTTTGGTCTGGGGTCTAAATAGTACACATTAAAAGCTACAATGTTCAGTGTTTGCGCACTATATCAACTTTGAAAAACATTCAAGTCTTGCAAAGGAGCAAAGTCCAATCAGACAGACTTACCCAGAACAGGAAGTTAAACGTGAACAGAAGGTATTTCAGGCAAACAGTGCCACACGTCTGCTTTTTTTCTTCATATGCCCCCATTCTGAGAGAAAGGAAAGTGTGTTAGATACCACAGTAATGATCCTTTTACTATAATGAGCATATCTTTTCTTGTTCCTTGGGAACAATGTACAATGAATAAATACGGCAGTCCACGAACAACTACAAAGAAAAAAGGTTATCTTCATCATCAAATGATCATACTTTAGATTCAAACACTCAAAACAGCATTCAAACATTCAAAACAAGGCCTGGTTTGTGGAATTATGACTCATTCATTTCTCAAAAATAGTTCACCCAAGTACAGGTCAATGAAGAGGCTTGCTAAAGCCCTCATTTTACATGTGGTTCCAAAACTGTGTACCAGAGTAAGGGGTGCTGGAGGGTGAGAAATTAGGTGGAAATCTGAAAACCACAGCCATAAAGTCGTCTACCTTAGCTCCATCTTCCCCACCCACTCGTGTCCAGGCATGCCAGCAGCAGAGGATTCACTTTACAAGCCCTCTTAACGTCCTGTGTTGTTGTTTCCCTCTCAGACCCTCTTAGCAGTACTGTGGGACAGTTGTTTATTTCTCTGAGACTAATTCTCACTGACATTCTAAAATACTAGAGGGGTCAATGAATTTCTGATTCAACACTGGGTCCATGTTAGACCACATGGGGAGAAAACTGAATAAAATATTGGGGAAAATGTTTATTATTGTTATGTAAGAAGTTCAGGCTAAATATCAATAATAACAATAAAAAAAACAATGTAACAGAATTAGACATACTGAGTAAAAAGGGAAAAAAAACAAAAACAAAACGTCACATGTATGTTAGGTTAAAATAAAAAGGAATGTTCAATAATGTTCAAGTTCAGTTCACTGAGTAAGCTGTAAGCGGTAAGACTGTCAAAAACAATTAGTAATCAAGTTATTTATTGACTGTTGTAACAATCAATCATAAACAAAATTTATATAAGCAAACAATCAACTTGATATAAATTTAATTCGCAACACACCTCTGTGAGATCCTGCTGATGTGGGTTTATGTGTAGCGTCCACTTTTGCAATGTTTAAAATGCTTATAATGGCTTTATTACAATTTGTAGATTCCCTGTTTTACATTTCTCTCACTACAAAGAATTCTGGCTCTGGTCCATCTCAGCTGTTCCGCTTCTACTGTGTCAAATTCTTATCATTATGACATTTTATTTTTAGTAATATTTTTACTTATACTTTTCTTTCAAAACTGAAAGTGATCTGCTAAGTAATAGCTGTGAACATAGTGGTCTTTCAGTGTACACTCCAGGTATTTTTTGTAGCTTCATATTAATAAAAGTCTCTGCTAAATAAAATAAAAGATATACATGAACATACATTATTATTATTTCAATAAACTAATTAAAACAATTATTTTGAAAAACTGCTGGTATAGCCTATGGGTTATGATGTTCGTCTTGGTCACAACAAACTGTTATCGGTTATCATAAGGGGCCTATTAATTCGATCTTAGTGCATCTCTAATATATAAACAAACAGGGGGGTCTGTTTGCCCATCACTGGCTTAAGTTTCGGTTTTTTTAGTTCCTTAAGGAATGCTAATTTACAGGCAACTAATGATTCGCGCCCGCACCCACGATATTTTAAAACTGTCTGCCCTAAAACCGCCTGCACCCACGGGTCGACCCGCACATCACTACTAAACAGCACATGTCTGTAGTCCAAATTAATTCAAAATCAGCAAAATGTACCAGTCATATGAAGACAAAAGCTTGATAGTTTTGAGAGCTGTGTTTAACTGGTTTTCAACCTCTGGCTTTACACTGCTCATGAGAGAAAGCCGTGTAAATAGAAAATATGACCTCTTCCCAGTTGGTGATCTTCAGATGTTTAGGACATGAGGCAGCTGGTGGCCTAGTGGTTAAGATGTTTGCCCTGTGATCATGGGTTCAAAACCCAAAACTGCTAGTGGCACATCTGAGGTCCCCTTAAGCAAGGTACCCTCCCCACGCACTGTTCCCACTGTTCCCTGGCTGCCTGCTGCTTCACTTGGTAAATTGGGTCAGCCCACTGAAATACAGAGGGAGGATTTTGTGCTGTGTGCTGTTGTGTGTTCATGACAGAATGGTCACTTTCATATGTATGATCTTTTTTATATATATATATTTTGCGTGATTCAGCTAGAGACCAAACACAGATGAGATAAAGTAACTTGTCAGACTGAAAGAACGTTAATGCAGTCTGATGATATGTAAACTGCAGAAAAATGACTATTTAGTAAGATACAAAATGTTGCATCATATTATTACTGCTTTAAAGAGTGCACAGAAACTAGTGCTGCATACAGTTCTTTACACAAAAGCCAAAGTGGTGTCAAATATAGTTAGGATTCGTTTACAAAACATACAGATTAAGGGCATGGTGGTGATGTAAGGACAACACCTATGTGTCACAAAAACAACTTTCTTTTAGTTTGTCTGTCAAACTGTGTGTCAACACAAACAAAGCTCTGTTCACATCTAGGGCTGTACTTCAGGAAAATACACAGATCACAGCAGCACTCGCTGGGAACTTTGTTCATTCATTGGTGAAATTAGAATTAAATATGTTTTATTGGGACTGAATAATTAGTAGCTTTATACCGAAAACGCAGCTTGAGAGAGTGAAATGGTTTATAATTGGATTTACTGCATTTTTATCATGTAGCAGTCCTAACTGTTTTATCAGTGGGCTATTGTAAGAAATAATGAGAAACATGTGAACTGCCTGTAGATTTAGACCAGTGGTTCCTATACCAATACTAGACTACCATTTTTCTTTTGTTGTTGTTGTTGTTGTTGTTTACAAACCCACTTCAGCTCCTAAATAGCTTGATAATACCTGGCCATCCCACCAACAGGGACTTTAATGACATTGCACTCAAATACACAGACTTTACTATGGAGTTAGTTCCAAATTTGCAGCAATAACAGCTATGATTACTTGGATAGGATGACCATGGCAGGGGTACTGCAGGACCAGTTTGGAAACCAAGAACAAAGAAACCAGCAGTTTGGTACATTATGTTCAGCATTTAAAGCCTTAAGTCAGAGGATATAGTAGATATTCTGTACTTATACAGGCCTGGACCTTAATTCACTGAAAATGTGCACAATTTAAATCACAACCATAATACATTTATACCTCCACCACCAAACTGTTCTGCTTTGTTTTGTACACACAAATGAACAATTCCAAGGCCATCATTTGTATTGAAAGGTCAGTCCCGTGGTCCCAGATACTTGTAAGAGTTGCCATGAATGTAACAATCACCAATTTTCAAGTTTCAAAATAGAATATTAAAGTTTTTAAATTGGCATCCTTATATTAAAGTTTTTTTTTAATTGGCATCCTTATTCATTACCTTCTCTGGAACCACCAACACCTCTCACTGTTGTTTAATGACAAAGACATGCAACACTTAGTCACACACTGCAGTCATGTATTAGTCTAGACCAACATGCATCGTCAGAGAGACAGAGTGAGCAATAATGTGAACAAGCCACAGACCCAAATCACACACCTGGATGACTGTCCATGAACTGTAATATGAGTAATCTCTGACTTGTCTCTACTCATGCATAGTTGGTAGGAGCGTGTTCACCTCTCCCTATTTTCCTTTGAGAAAATGGGGGCCAACAGTGCTACTACAGTTTATTTTAGTAGCAGTTAATCATGTACATTATGTGGTCAAAAGTATTGGGACGCCTGAACATTCCACCAACAGGAACTTTCATTACAATGCATTCACATACACAGACTTTAAAACGAAGTTGCTGCCCTCTCCTTTAAAGACATAACAGCTTCTACTCTTATTGGAAGGCTTTCCACAAGATTTCTGAGTGTTTCTGTGCGAATTGGTGCAAATTCATTCTGTAGAGCATTTATAATGTCCTGATTTTGAGTCCTGAGTCGCATTCTCCGTTCCAGTTCATCCCAAAGGTGTTGGGTGCGGTTGAGGTCAGGGCTCTGTGCGGGCCAATCAAGTTTTTAAAACACCGAACTCACCCAACCTTGTCTTTATAGACCAAAGTTGGAAGCATGGCGTTGTCCAAAATGTCTTCATATGCTGAAATATTACAACTGTTAACTGCAAGTAAGGGGCCTAACCCAAACCCTGAAAAACTGATGTCCCAATACTTTTGTCCATATACTGTATCTAAAGTAGCAAAGCAGCAGCTGCGATTATGTAAAAGTACCAGTGTCTGTGTCTAGGCGGACTTCACCATGGTAACCACTGTTTCTGGATCAGCCCTGTTTGTTAAGTAAACTACGTTTCTACGTGTTTCACTGTAAATTAAAGGACGTGGCTAACGTTAGCCAACAGCTAACACGCTTCCATAGCTTATAATTGCTGTTAATGTCGTTCGTGTTACATACTTTTTACAGTTAAGCTGCTAAATAAAGCATAAAGTAGTAAAGTTTGCTAGAATGTTTGCAAAGTAACACTTTCTTCAGTAAGTTACTGTTGTGAATGTTATAAAGTCGGTTACCTGGCGAATCTTCTGAACCAGCAACAACTTCTTACAGCTTGATAGTCTTCTTGTGACTCTGATAATATATATGACAGCTCAAACTGACTAATTCCTCTTCATGCCGGAGCCCCCTCTGCCCGTACGTGTCAGTGTTGAACACAACAAGAGCTCCCTCTCTTCCTGTGGGCTTCCAGGTGGCCAGCCAGAGCCCAGCCCAGGGTTGCCAGATGCGAACGACAGTATCCAGCCAAAACTTAACTTAATACCGCCCACTTCAATAAAAACCAGCCCAAATCTTTACCTAGCAAAAAACTTATGTTGAACGTAAAAGTATAAACGTAGCCTGATAAAGAGCATGACGTTATAAACAGTTTTATAAAATAAACACAGAAAAATGCACAAACAAGCTTCCT
>JBBPDB010097146.1:0-26309 GCA_037974465.1 Brachypetersius altus
CACTATCACACATTTAGACTGATTTGTGAACAATGTTTGAGAGAAATGGTAATATTGTGTATCTGGAATGAATTTTATATCTTTAAGTCCATCTCATGAAAAATCGGAGCAGAAACAAAGGTGTTGCGTTTATATTTTTGTTGAGTGTAACTGTATATAATATGAGACACGTCAGAAAGGGCTACTCATGAGAACATGTGAGTAATTCACCCAAAAATATCACCTTTCACTGAGAGGCATGAGGACAAGTGCACATGATGTGTTGTTTTTGCAGAGTGAAGCAAACTGTTGCTAAAAGTTGGCTGTTAAACCAGTTGAACGAGAAGGATCAGCGCAGAAGGAGAGAAGGCCAGCTGACTGGGCTCATTAAGGAAATATTGGCTGCGGGTTTGCCATGAGGATAACGGGGACCGGTGACATTGTAACAGAGTGAGAGAGACAAAGCAGTAAACGTTTGGGACGCCCAGACTTCAGCTCCCATTTACAATGGAGGACAGAAAGACCAATACACAGGTACACTATTTATTGTATTAAGGCTCTATAGGTGGGTGTGATTCACTCTGAAATTGAGGCTATTGCTCAGACACTTGCGACACCTGCTCTGAATCTTCCTGCTCTCTGTATACTGCAGGGTGTGAATGAATTTTATAATAAAATAATGCATGTAATGTTCAGTATAGAGACATGCAGCTCCCAAATGTGTCTTTCTAAAGTTTGGATGTGGTGTTTGGATGTTGAAGCAGTTATTTCATGACTATTAAGCAATTTCCTCTGATTCTGATTGAAACATCTTTAGTGATAGTGAGATAAAAGATGATACAAAAACAAGGTTGGAAATTAGATAATTGTTTTTAACTGGACACAAAGATATGTGCTAAAATATACATTGATTCTTTTGACACGTTTACTGCAGAAGGTTAATGTTGTTAAAATGTTGTGATTGCTATTGTTCTACAATATGTCACAAAACATTCCTGGGTGTGTGATGGGTTTCATCAATGCTTCTAGAAAGCAAGCAAACAATGATTTGAACATTTTTTTTCTTGAATTTGACATTGTAAACAAAATTCCGTTTTGCTGTTGCGTTTTCTTTGTTTTAACTTGTTTGTAACCATATCAAAATATCATAATTATGGGTGTGAATCACCACGGACTTGACAGTATGATACAATCACAATTTTTAGGCCATGATTTCCTATGATTACTTAAATTGTATACAAGTCCATCAAAGAAGACATATGCCAAAAAATAAACATTTAACCAATTATAAAATAATATTACAAAAATATGGATACTTGGTGCCATTCAATATAACGTGCCAAAAAATACACTGAAGTTTTGATTCCTTTTCTTAGTCTTTAAGTGATTGTTTTATTTTTGTTTCCTATTGGTAACAAATCAGTCTATATTATGTCCATTGCATTTTTAAAACTACTTACATTTTTAAGTGTCAGTTTATTTTGGCAAGCTGTGTGTATCTTAATTATTACACATTTCACAAACACTTCTTAATTGATTTACAATCCAACACTTGGCTCTAAATGCACATACTGCATTGAAATGAACTGAAATTAAAAACAAACACGTCCAAACTAGTTTTCAGGGTGTGTGTTGAGGTCAAGGCTGAGTCTGACACTACACTTATGAGCAGAGATCTAGAACAAGAAGACGTTTACTCTATAAAGGCAACATCAGTGATGAACACAAAAACAAAGCAGATTTTGCAGAGTCATTGTTGCTCAAAATGTCAGTCTTAGTATTTACAGTCAGCGATGCATCTAGAACTTCCAGAAGACGTGGACGGATGTTTTCCATGAAACTGATTCATCTCACTGGAAACCAAAACATGATACTTTTCTTAATTATGATGGTGGTCAGTCTGACACAGGAGAACTGAATGGAGCTCCTGAAGGTCTAATGAATGGGAAAGCTCACACAGCTAAATCTGCCTAGCTACCAGAGTTGCCCTTCAAAAATGTAGACCTTCCCAGAAGGCTTAGAAGGTCCTTGTAGTCCTGAGAGTTGCTCCTTGTGAAAATATAACAAATTAATGCATAAATTCTGTGATTTGTTACACACTCAGCAGATCATACACTCGCCTCAAACCAGACTCGCCTATTTGGTTTCTGACACTGTATAACTCACTGTTGGGTATAAACGTGGACAAAAGCACATCACATAGCTAATAAGACAGCCTGAATTTAGATTTTACTGCTATTAAATGGTAAATTAACTGTACAGAACACGTTTGGTCGGTAATGATTACAGGGTGGGTAAAAAAAATAGTTCTTAACACACCTTAATCCACCGCCACTATAAGCACATGAGCTAAAGCATGATCCAATGTGTCAAAGGCCATACAGGTTTGTTGATTTCCACATCAAAACCGCACATGTAAGCACACACACAACCAATCAATGTCCAGAGCAGGAGCACAAGAACACTGAAGCCAACCTGCATATACGAACACACATAATACATTCTTTACACAGATAGTATCCCATTACTACTTAGTTCTGTCCAGCTTCTGGCATGTTAAGGTTAAGACTTAAAGAGGTGGTCTTAAATTCCTCTTAATGAACAGTATATAACTGAACAGTAAAACTGAATTATAGTTGTTTTTTATATAAAAGAGGTTGATGTGATGTAAAATTTATGGTCCATAAAACCTATATCTGCAAAGTTAGCTGCAAAAATGGACACCCAGTCAGAAAAACGAAGGCATTTACATAAATCTACATATTCGGCCTACAGCAACATAGCTCACTGTTGACTATACAGACGTTTTGAGTTTTTCTTTAGAAGTTGTGTCTTAGTTTTCAGGGCTGACTGCATAAATTTAACTTACTTAAATAAATAAATATCTCTGAATCTGGAATGACAAACACAAGTGTAGTATGTTATTTAGAAACGGATTGATTTTTGCAGGAACCACATGTAATAAACTCCGGTGGAATTTAAATGGATGCAGAACTAAAAAATTCCTTTAAAAAATTCAAACTGTGTGTGTATTACCTTTAGAGTGAAGAAAGTCCTCCTTCATATTACTCCGTGGTGAATCCGAATGAACCCCCTCCTCCATACGTGAGCATCCAGTCTATGCCGAGCACCCCCAACATCGTCCCCTACTACATCAGACACCCTCTACCCCAGATCCCTGCCCCGCAGGTGCCTCCGCCTGTTCTAGTGCCAACAAACAGAGTTGAACCAGGTACAACACACACGCACACACATACACACACAAAGAAATATTAGTATAACATGTCTATTGAAATCTTTATTGTGAGAATAGACCAGTGCTCAGGAAGTATCTGTTATGTATTTAAATGCTGTTGTGGCAACAGTTCACAACACTGCTGGTATGAAGAATCCACAAGTGTTGTTTGATCTCAGGACGGATGTCTTTGTGGAAAGGAGTGAATTGTTTTTGCAGCAGGAGGTGCTCACCCCTCCCCTTTATTCCCTCATTGCTCACTAGCAGCTCAACACAGATTACAGTATTTTACTCACAGAGAGCCAACAGTGTCTTAGGTCATATTTACAAGGAACATGCTTTATTTGATTGTATTAATTCAACTGTGGTTCACGCTTTGTTCCTAAATATATTGGTGGTAATCTGGCCCGTTTGGATGTGTGTCCAGCTCCTGAAGGCCTCGCCAATGAGCTCTCACTTAGCCGTATCTGCCTGGATGCCACGGAGAAAAAAAATGTGTGGTGTGAGGATTTCAATGTGGTTGTTTCCAGTCAAACAGGACTAGTGCTGCACAGCTGACAGTGTTTAAATACAAAAATAATTGTTCAATAAAATAATTAAGAAGTAGAACTGCATATTCAGCTCTCAGGTCCAACCTGAATGTAAGGACTTCGATGTTTTGGAAGGTATCTCCAATGTTCAAATATTCATTTCCTCCTCAGACCCGCCACAGAGACTAGTGGTGACACGGAGCAAAAAAGCATGTTGCTATAGAAGCTCAGGAGGCTCCGCCTTTATTTTGGTTCTCATTGCAGTTGCCATCTTTTTGGGAGGTGAGGTCACATTTCCTCTGTTTTATATCATTATAGAATGTATCTATTGTTTCCACCCTCAGTGAACTGTGCCTAATATTTAAAGACTGTCCTGTGACCTTTGACCTATGTCTAGTGAGGTATGGGGGATCACTGCTGTCCAAAGGCTCAGGCACAGACACCTGTCCGATCTCAACTGTTTCCTGCGATGGACACAAGGACTGCACGAAGGGCAGCGATGAGACGCACTGTGGTCAGTGTCAAAGCCCTCAACTTTTCTTACTTTGAATATTTTGACCAAAGTTTCGATTTTCTGGTGTAAACTAGGAGGTCTTAAGTGTATATATGTTTGCTGTCACTTGTTTGAATTAATCTTGCACAGAGCATAAATTCACTCTCTTTTTGAGTCCAAAGAACAGCAAACAAAAACTAACGCGACTAACATAACTACAAGCAAGCCAGTTTATTTTATTTGTTTGCCTATGTAGTAAGAGTCTGCGGTGTAGCTTTTACAGTCTGACAGAAATAATTGCATAGCGATTTTAATCCAGTATGAATCTGCTGTGTGTGAGATTTGTACAGTATGACAGTAATAATTGTGGAGTGGTTTTAATCCAGTATGAATCCATAGTTTGTGTCGGTTTTTTTTTTCTGACAGTAACAGTAGGAGAGTGAAGGGTCTTCTGTAACTGGCTGAATCTGGAGCTCCCTCACTGATCGTAGTCCTGTTTTAACCCACCTGTCACTAATGGAATAAGACAACAGACATGGCCATGTGGTGTGTGTTTATTACTGTCGAGTGTGTCCTGTGGGAAATCCAGTGAATTAGGAGAAAATTACATGAACCTGAACAAAACTGTCCAATCTTGACAAATAACCTCAAACCACCTGCTCTTATACTAGTCCCATGCCAGCAGAGTTTATAATCAATGGTCTGAATGGGACTTGTTGCTCGTTAACCAGGAATGCACAAGTTGACGTGGATCATTTGAGTGCAGAAGTGCAGGTGTAGAAGTGCACTGACCGCTGCTCTCTGCTTGTCCCTGCAGTAAGGTTTGGAGAAAGGAATGAACTGCAAGTCCTGACCTCGAAGTCTGGTCACTTCCTCCCTGTCTGCTCTGCTGAGTGGAATGAGAGCCTGGCCAACCAAATCTGCCAGCAGCTCGGGTTCAGAGGGTGTGTGACACTCTCCCACACATTCACACAGAAATACGTTGTCGCTGTTGGAACAAAACCTTCTATCTTCACTCGTATCTGTGTGTTTGTGTCGCCCACAGGAGTTACCAGTATGGATCCTTGAGCTCGACCTCGTCTTTGTTTCTCACTGTGAGCAGCCAGTCTGCCGACACCATCCAGGGAAGACTTAAAGTCACGTAAGAACTGTAGACATAAAAGCAGCAGAAACCTGTGGAAAAATAAAAATAACACCCAAGGCCATGATCGTCTATATTAGTTCATTTAGCTCCGTCACAACAAAAAAAGCTGTTCCTGAATATCCTGCTTAAACAGTGCAGCATATCATTAGCATATAGCTGCTGCAATATTGTTCTGTAAAACATCATTTTAAAGGAAATGACAAAATATCATAATTATGCAATGCTTACACAACTTAATGATTCAAAGAAACAAATCTCTCCTTCTCTCTTAAACAAAATGGCAATTATTACCTTTTAAGTAACTTCTAGAAGTGATTTACCATCCAACAGTTCTCCTTATGAGAGGAAAGTGTTGATTACAGCAGCATTTTTATACTTTTCCTCATTAAATAAGGTATTTTTGGATGCCCCTGAAGGTCTTCGTTACCAGAATCAGATTTGGCTTCAAGCTATATTCTATAGGGTGGTAGATTAAGCATCTCTGCCTTGTACAAGCTTCATTGCAGCTTTCTGCTAAAACTGTGGTGAATATTTTATTTCTGTTGGTGTGTTTGCAGATCATCGTGTCCTGGTCAGGAGGCAGCATCTTTACAGTGCAGTGGTGAGGACTTCACACACTTTATACCAGTTCACCTGCGGTGCTTAAAAGCACGACATTGCTAAACTCTTCTTCTTTCATTTTCTTCTCGGTTCAGACTGTGGGTATCCACAGATCCCTTCTAGGATTGTAGGTGGTAATGTGGCTGGTTTGGGTCAGTGGCCATGGCAGGCCAGTCTGCATTTCAGGGGCTCTCACACCTGCGGAGGATCTCTGTTGGCCCAGGATTTCATACTGACGGCTGCGCACTGCTTCCCCAAGTATGAACCATATGATGGATGGATGGATGGATGAGAGGATGGATGGATGAGAGGAAGGATGGATGGATGGATGGATGAGAGGATGGATGAGAGGATGGATGGATGAGATGATGTGATGGATGGATGGATGAGAGGATGGATGGATGGATGGATGAGAGGATGGATGGATGGATGGATGGATGGATGAGAGAATGGATGAGAGAATGGATGAGAGGATGGATGGATGAGATGATGGGATGGATGGATGGATGGATGAGAGGATGGATGGATGGATGAGATGATGGGATGGATGGATGGAAGAGAGGATGGATGGATGAGAGAATGGATGGATGGATGAGAGGATGGATAGATGGATTCATGCATAAGTGAAGTGGAGGATAGGTGTGAGTGAGTGAGAGGATAGGTAGTTTTATAGAGTCAGATGGATGAACCAGACCATAGTAGCTTTAGGGGATGGATGTGTAAGTAGATTTATGGATGAACAGAGGGGCGAATACATGGATGGATGACAGGATGAACAGATGAGTGCATGAATCGATAGGTTGATGGATATATAGATAGGTGGACGGATGAATAAGTAAACTTACAGAAATTTTTCTAGAGAGAAGGAGAGATAGTTGGCTGAGAGGATTGTTTTAATGGATGATTGAGAGAACGATGAATGGATGAAGGAGTGGTCTGTTAGCTAAACTATTTGGTGGGAGATGGATGAGGCCCAGTAGCAGATGAACGGACTGAAAGAACCATTCATAGGGGACATAATGATAGATGGACAGGTGTAAGATGATATATAGAATGGTTTTATGGATGAAAACAATAGATGAATTAGTGAGCTGTGATGGAAGTTTGATGGATGGAGGGTCAGAATGATAGATGGATGGGTGGAAGATGAAGAAGAGATAGTTGGATGAATTGTTTTGTCGATAAAGAGAACAGTGGATGGATGAGTGAACCACACGAGTAGTTGGATGATTGGATGAATTAATACATAGGTTGATAAGTGGATGAACTGATGGACAGAAGGACTGATGGACAAATGGACTGATAAATTAATGGGCAGGTGGATGGAAGGGATAATAGGGGTGTTGATGGTATAAAGTACTACACAGATAAAATTAGATGTGGATGGGCAGTTACAGTGCGGTGCAGAAGTCTTGGGCGCCTTCAAAAATAATATTTAAAACCTGTTTAGTTTAGCAGTGAGTATATTTTTACAATAATATTCCAAAATATATTAAATGAAACTAACAAGAATACAAATAACATTATACTGTAAATATTGATTTTATATCAGTGAGTTCCTTTTAGAAGTCCAGTATTACTTGTAGTTTCATCTTAAACCTGGTTTGACTCAATCAGTTCTTCATTAAATTAAATCAGGAGCTTCTGATGGAGTTTCACAATCCAAACAACGGCTGGAGGAACCGAGGAGGAATCTGGAACCTCACCAGCTCACACACTATCAACTACTTTTACAAACAAAACAAATACTGATACTTTTAACTGCTTTCTTGTATGTGTGCATTTATTCTGTTGTTAACTTTGCTGGCAGAAAGACACTTTATCACAGAAAAATGGCTTTAAACAATAAAGCCATGCGTAGGTTCTTAAATCTTTTGCACAATACTGTATATAATTCCGAGATATGATTGAGCAGGAACATGAAAAGATAACTGCATGTCCACCCTGCTGTCTTTTTGACTCTTCAGAGACTCCAGCTCTTCAAAGTTGGCTAGCAACTGGCAAGTGTATTTGGGGGTGGTGTCCCAGTACCTGCTGCCACCACCATACTTCATTAAGCAGATCACGCTGCATGAACTCTACAACCCCGACACCAACGACTATGACATCGCCTTGCTGAAACTCAGCCAACCTGTCAACCTGACTAGTCAGTCCACTCACACACAGACACGTATACACAACTGTGCTTCATTGTACTAATGTTACAAATGAAGGCCAATCCAATGTTTTTTGCTCTTGAACAAATAGGTTTTTGTAGTATAGACCACAAAAACAGCATTACACACACTTAGGATATGTTTTCCCATTGAGAGACAAATAAATGGATATTTTAGTACATGTACTAATGCTTAACACCTCCTTTTTGAGATTCAAGTAGTGAATTATTTGTGTAGGAAAATTATTAAGAGTCATTCTGTTGTAGGGACAGTCCATCCTGTGTGTCTCCCTTCATTTGATAAGATTGTCCCTGTGGATACACAGTGCTGGACAGCTGGTTTTGGTTTCACGCAGGAAGCAGGAGGTATGTTTCCATTCAATTCAGCACAGATACATTCCAAATTCAAAATATATAATAACTTTATTACATTAATGCCCTCTGAACTACAACAATTCCCACTGTATTACAATAATTCAACACACACACACTCGCATGCAAATTCAAATGTGTCTTTAGAGCTGATGTGAAATCGATCTCCTTCACTGGAGCAAAGCTTTATATTCAAAGAGGAGAAATTCAGATTTCAGATTTCTGTGTGTGTGTGTGTGTGTGTCCAGGTATTGGTTCCAGCAGGCTGATGGAGGTGGCGGTAGATATAATCGACTCTTCAGTGTGTAACAGTGCTGACATCTATAATGGTCGGATCACTCAGAACATGCTGTGTGCAGGAGATCTGAATGGGGGGAGAGACTCCTGCCAGGTAACACACACACACACACACACACACACACCACACATACATTTATTGGCCACTTGGAAACCTCTTTCTTGTAACTCCACCGTACTCTTGTACAGTTATAAACTGTAGCCCATGTGTTTGTGTTATTCATCCTCCAGCCCTTCATCAGCGGTCAGTTTCTGACCTGTTTTTGAATGATGGATCCCTTTCAAGCCAGCAGTGACATTAAAGTGCATAAAATTGCCAGCAGTACTACAGCCTCTGATACACACATGCCGCTGCCATGTCAAAGATTGGTTTGCCACCCAGATACTTTTCAGTCATTTTGCACAGAACGGATTTATGGATATTTCTGAATGAACTTGAGCCACATTCATGTTATTCGTGGTCATGAAGCCACAGCTATTCACACATCTGTACAATTTCTGCCATCTTGTGGTTGAAAAAGGGTATTACACTCTCTGGTTACACATTCTGGTTACCTGTCTCTCTGTGTCTCATCTGGTCTCAGCAGTTATTCTGTCCTTCATCTAAAGTAGCTTCACTGATAAGACCATGACAAGTTCTGGATTTACCAGTGAAGGGAATTCCAGCTCTGTTTAGTGATCCAGTTCGTTTGGCTCAGCTCACCAAGAAAAGCTCTTTTTAAAAGGCTAGTTAGCTCAGTTGGTTAGAGAATGGTGCTGTTCAATGCCAAGGTCATGGGTTCCATCCCTGTACATGTCTGGGCAGCTGGTGGCCTAGTGGTTACAGAGTTCGAGTCCCTGGACTGCCATCACAGAGGTACCCTTGAGTATGATACCGTCCCCACACAGTGCTCTCTGAGTGCTTCTCGTTGGTGGCCTGCTTCAATTGGTGAATGAGTTAAATGCAAAAAAAAGTATTTCACACTGTGTGCTGTGGTGTGTTCATGCGTGACTATAAGTTCAGCACTGTTTCAACCTATGTGCACATATATCCCTTAAATTATTCAATGTAATTATACCAAACCTTACAGTTCTCCATAATACCTTAATGTTACATTACATATGGAATAAGAAAACTAAATGTAAAGACATTAAAAACTGTTACAGGGGGTTTATTTATACTGAACGTTGTGGGGTTTTAGTCACAGTGCATGTGGTCCTTCCAATGCTACTGTAGAGTCCCTATTAAATAAAACAACAAAATCAAAAAATAGACCATTAAAACAAATAATGGCACAGAATGGAAAGGGTGTGTTTTCATGTTTACAGCAGCAGCTTTTAATCATGTGAACTTTAACAGAAGTAGCAGGTACAGATGTCTTAAAATGTGAATAACAAACAAACGAATACATACATAGCCTGCAGAGAGAACTTGAAGTTATGCGGAAAATGTGTTTTTGTCTTTGATTTATCCATCACAGTCAAATAAATAACAAAAATAAAAGTAGATAATCATTGGCCGACACATCACATGATTTATTGCACGGCACACACATCATTAACACAACCCTCAGTCACAGTAAGTAAATGGAACGTCTGTCCGTGAGAGAAGTCATCCTAACATTCTTCCTCGTATGAAACTGAAAAATAAATATGGCTCTCGGAAGGGAGATGGCTCCCATCATTCACGTAAAAGAGCCGGCTCATCGCTACATTTTACTGATCTAACAGTTTCCTGAAGCAACAGTTTGGCAGAAAGTCAAATTCAAGCAATTTTCCATCAGTCAATCTGCCAAGACATGTTTAATTTCTGCTGGAGCGAAAAGGCTAATGTAGCTAATAAAACTTCACCAATCAGCCTTTTTAGACAACAGGGTCTGTTCTCACAAACCACTACTGGAGAAGGAGTGCTGATCTAGAATCAGTTTTTGTGACCACAAACATCATAAACACTTGTGTGGCCAACCCCCAGTTTTCAGCTGCATGGGAAAGTCATACTGAGTCCTATACTACCTCGTGAGGAAAAGCGCTGCATGCTTAAATCTTCACACACGTAGAGATGCTTGTGTGAATTCTGACATTGTCCAACACACACAGCTTAACGAAAACAGTCTTGAAGCTGAAACTTGTCCATTTTTGTAGACTGCTTAGCTGAGTGACCAATCAAACTCTCTCTCCCTCTCTCTCTCTGCAGGGTGACAGCGGTGGTCCGATGGTATGTCAGGAGGCTGATGGACGCTGGTATCTCGCTGGAGTGACCAGCTGGGGCATTGGCTGTGGCAGAGTGAACAGTCCCGGCGTTTACAGCAACATACACAACCTGCTAACATGGATACACAGCAAGATGGAGGTTAATACATAAAAAAATAAATAAATAAATATATCTATATTTTGCATTTTAGATCACTAACTGTTTCTTTCTTTTTTTCTCCTTCTCTCCTCGCTCTCTTTCTCTCTTGATCACTCCCTTTCTGTAACAGGAAGAGAGGCCCTGACTTCACAATAGCATTTTAAAGAAGATGCTGGAGGAACAACAAGCATTACAGCAAATGACCATTTTTTCACCATTTTTCCATCATTCAGTGTCAGTCAATGTCCCTTTATCACAAACGTAGGCACATACGCACCCGTTCTCACTCTGTCTGGTGATTGTATTTATTTATTTATTTGTTGTGTTGTTTCTTGTCGTCAGTAGTAAACTTGTTCCCCTGTTTCAAGCGGTTCTCTTTCCACATGCACTTGCTGGACATGAAGACTTTGTCCTTGTTGTTCACACACTGTCAAGAGTGTCCATCAGGTTAAACAAGAAGAGGTTTATTAAACTATAGTCATTTGCTTGCACATTCATTCACTGTCAGACAGCGCATTACTGGAGGACTAACCTGGACTGATCAGGTTTAGTTTGGAATTTCATTTGCTTTTGAGTTTATAATTCCATATTAAAGCCAATTTCTGATTTTTCAAAACTACTGCATAATTGTTGTTGAGTTGTTGAGATAGTTGAAGCAAAATAGAGTCACTTGACAATTTGGCAGTGCACCATGTGTAGAGAAACTCACTGGCTCAGATCTTTTTACATTGGTGGTAATAGGAACTGGGTGTCTACAACGCAAATACAGGCATTTTATTTACTCTCTAAAATCCGAGGGGAGCGCTTTGCCCTGCATATGCCTCTATCATGAATGTATTCAACTATTGTAAAACTATGTCTCAGGAATCTGGCAACAGATTTTTTAAGAGGCATTAAAGACTACAGGCTGTCTGGTTCCATTCACCTCCACTGTGAATATTACTGAATCTCGTCGTTTTTCTAAAAGAAAATCACACCAAACCCATTCAACACATACCAAATTTAGCAGATTTTATTTCATATTGAATGATATTGTTTCCCTTTATGGCTTTGAGATTCATTAGCAACCACCAACTATCTCTTTCAGTAAAGATCTTCATTGTTGACAAAACAAATTAATGCACAGATAACGTGTGTTATTCTGTGATACCGAACTTTAAAACTTGTCTTGCTTGTTTCCTGTTATTTATAAAACCACTGGGATTGTACACAATAAATCGTGGCCTTCAATAAGCTGAAGTTGTATAACTGAACTGAAGTTGAACTCCAGGCCTACTTTAATAGATCCATTCAAACACTTTGTAATTCATAATCAGTCATACGTGTCACAGTTGTGTTAACATAATACACACTTTCACATTGTCCAAATCAGTTTGATAGGCGAGTGATATCATCTGGATATTCATGATTTGAAAGCTCTTGCTGCACTGAACACAAACTGCTACAAGTAAAGCGGAAGGAGATTCAGAGATCAGCCGAGACAACAGGAGGACTTCTAATTTTTATCCAATTGTTGATTTGACTGATGTACACTGATGGGCCATAGTCGCAAAATCACCTGCCGAATAATATGTAGCCCCCCTCGGTTCACCAAAACAGGTCCAACACATTGAGTCATGGACTCCACAATGGCTCTAAAGGTGCTGTGGTTTCTGCACCAAGACATTTCACTAGATATTTTAAGTTGTGAGGTGGGGCCTCCATGGATATGACTAGTTTGTCCAGTATATCTCACAGATGCTCACTGAGATTGGTGGCCAAGTCAACACTTTGTAGTCTTTATTATGTTCCTCAAAACACTCTTGAACAATATTCCCAGTATATCATGCTGTTAGAAGCCACTGCCTCCAACTTAGGTAGAGAATGAGTAATATCCACATTAATGCAGGACCCAAGGTTTCCCAGCAGAATACTGCCTAGAGCGTCACACTGCCTCTGTCAGTTTGGTTTTTAGCGCATCCTGGTGCCATCTCTTCGCCAGGTAAGCAACATACACACACCCAACCATCTATATGGTATAAAAGACACCTGACGGAAGATATTTGAGTGTATGCACACACACACACCTGTACAGGCCTCATTACCCCACTGCAGTCCAGTGTAGTGACTGATGTTTGGATTTTGTACAAGAACAGAGACCTTAAAAAGATTTGGTGAGTTATTGTAGCCCATAGAAGAGTCACTCATGTTATTACAAGTCATAAGAAAATACAGCAAAGGGACATAAGGAGGTGATGGTGCTGTACATACTTGGATACCACAAGAATACCATATCAGTCCTCCATCACTTTATGGTCCAGGTCTGATGCTCACAAACCCTGGAGAGGTCAGCTATGACTTACATCCCATTCGTATTTAAAAAAGTCAAAAATGAATGCTGATCTGCAGAAAGTGTGTCTGTAATTGCAGCTGCATAGTGTGTAGTATTTAAGTATGTACAGCAACATTAACTCCGTATGGCCCTTTGCTGTATTTTCATATGACTTGTTACAACATGAATGACTCTCCTGTGGGCTACAATAACTCACCAAAGCTTTAAACGGCTCTGTTTTTGTACGAAATGCAAACTCTTTAACATCAGCCATTACACAGAACATCAGTGGGGTAATGAGGCCTGTACAGGTGTGTGTGTATACACTCAAATATCTGAAGTCACATTTGCAGTAGCCTAGAGGTTCGAAGCCCCATCTGTCCTCTGACTGACCATGAGTTGAAAGCTACCTGATCATGCTTGGTTATTGCCATTGTGTCCTTGAAGACCGCAGGTTAAAGCTGGACAGGTGGAAAATTGCAGCATTTAGCTTCTGTATATCACAGTGGGTTTAGTCTCGGCCAGTTTACAGTTTAAAAAGCAATTGTCCACACTTTTACTGTATTTGTCTGTGCTAGAGATGTGGTGTTCTTTTATAGTCATTCCTTAACATAAAAAATGCATGTGGAATTATGCTGTGACTGAACAAACCTTCATTTAAAGGAGCGTGTCTTTGCCTTGTTGCAGCTTTACACATTCTTGGTTAGCCTCTCAGGTAGCTCCATAAGGAGACAGCTGTTCACACAATGGGTGGTGAATAGAAGCAGATGTCCAAATTATTTATTGCCTCTAAGGTTACAGGTAATGGTTATATGCTGCCTCATGCCTAAGATGCTGATTTATCATAAATATTTGGCCTAATATATGATTATTAAAAGCCATTTGTGTGGAGGGCTAATGCAGGATGTTGTGAGGTGAACCCAACCCCCCCCCCCCCCCCACTGCTTTTTCAGATTTGCCACTATGATATATTAGCTATGTGATATACTATCATCAACATTCCATATAAACACTTAAGACACATGAAGCTCCACTGGAAGATTTGGATAGTAAATAAAATGGTTATACTTGAGATTCACCACCACTGTTAGGAAATCAGTAAGTTTCCCTGCAATGAACCATTTCACACCAAGCCCACTATGAATGACTGCTTACACCGCAATCACTGAATTATGCAGAAAGTTTGAAAAAGAAAAGAAGGTGGTATTCACATGTAACACACAGCCATAAGCTCCAGAGTTAATCTTTAAGAAGATATTTTAAACTTTTAGATCCAAATGCCTTTTGTGGTGAATCCTGAGACACAACAGGCTGGAATAAGAAGTGATGTTTGGAAACTCCCCAATGATTAACTGTAGCAAGAATCTCTCACCTCATTGATATTTAACTTCCAGACTCTTTCATTTATGATCTACCAGACAGGAGCTTCGAGACTGACCTTGCCTTTGAGACCTCTGTTGTTCTCTCTGAGGTGCTCCTACTTAGAGCAGTGCAAACTGCATGATACTCACACCATGGTGAGTCCATCTCAATAGTCCTCAAAAAGGTTCTTCGTTTAAATTCTAGGATGGTGTTCGGATGAACTTAGCTGTTTCTGTGGTTCCAGGCAAAGTTATGCCTAAAGGCCCAAATCAAAGAGGTTTGATTTAATGCAAAATAAAATCACCTCGTTTATAGTGACGTTTTGGCTCAAACAGTGGCAACATCAACTACAGATGGAGCTTCTTTTTCTGACCATCTACTAACTGTGTTAACATTTTCTCTCTGTTTTGGGTGCCAATAGAACACAGTCCTTTCAGGATTGTTCTCAGGAGCCCTGATGAAGCTGCTATGGTGTTCTGCTGTTTTTTAGCTTACTCAGCCACTTGTGGCCAGCAGCCCCCCCCCCCAACACAAGTTAAAGCTATAAGGGCCACATAAGACCATTTTGGGCTAAAACTTGTTTCCACTGAACTTAAAACCATGGCTCCATTTGTACTTAAATGTGGTCTAACTAGGAATCAGTAAAGATGTACTGTGTAACTCCTTGCTCTTCAAACTCCAGGATTGTCTGATTTGTGAAAAAAAGGAATTGTTTCTTAAAGCAAACTCAGACCTGAAGGTCTGCACTGAGTGTAGGACCTTGAAAAAAATGCACTAGCTCTGCTTGTTTGGCTTTGTCTTCCATTTGTCCTTCCGACTGAATAAAGCAGCTTAAAGCTTAACCACTCACTGACACAGAACACACCTTCTCGTTCGTCTTGTGATGATAATGGAAAAAGGCCAGGCGGTCATACGCTCAGCCCATGTAACCTTTGGTTCTGTTTGGTGGTGTTGAAAGTCCAAAAATAAATTGGAGAAAAGCCGATATACACTTTTCCCCAAATATAGCTGATCAGTGGAGATGTATTTTGAGTGCAGGTTTACACTGGAGCTACAAGGCTAATGTAGCAACTGCTAAATGGAGAAAGGTCAAGTGTAAAACAGTAGCAGCCCTCTAAAAGTCTTACTTTTGTATTTGTTGTAGATGTATGTAGGTGTGTGGAACTCACGCTAGCAAGTCTGTTTAGACTGTGTTCTTCTGGCTGCTCTGTATAATCACTGTTGTGGGTGATGACCTTGGCAATTCATTGCAGAGACACAAACTACGGTACGGGCCAAGAAAAGTGCAATATTGTGTGTGTGCGTGTTGAAAATGAATGATTTAGGTTTTAATGGATGAGATTCTGGTGCAACTAGAGCATGAAAGTTCAACTATGGGTCGGAGACGGAGAGCCTTTAATATCCATGGTTCTACATCTGCAGTCCTAGTAACACGGTTGTCTAGAATTGTTTGACAAAAAATAGAATTTGTGCGTTTTTCACTGACGCCAGCCGTAGTCAATCATCTTAGATGACTTTTTTATGACCAAATTTTGTTACTTCAGCGGTAAAGTTACAAGGTTAGTAAAGCTAAAAACGTGCAAATACATTCCCCCACCCCCCCCAGACCATTATTTTAATTAATCTGTTGTGTTTATCTGAAATTATTACCTGTGATTTATCTGAGATTGCATTTATCTGTTACGTTATTTATAGAACAGCAACCTAGACTAAAGCACTCACAGGGGTCAAAAAGAAAAACATGACACACACCCCTCGACACACAGTCTCTCTCTTTCTCTCTCTCTCTCTCTCTCTCTCTCTCTTTCTTTCTCTCTCTCTCTCCCCTCCCTCTCAGGACACACACTCACCTTGCTCCAAGGACACCGTCTTTCTTATCAGTATTAACTTGCATCCTTCTTCACACACATTCCACTCTGCATAACTGCCTGGCGTTGGAACTTTCAGCTTGAGTTACACACACTGAACAATGGGGAATGGTGAGTCAATGTGGGCCTGGTGTGTGTGTATGTGTGTGTGTGTATGTGCATGTTTTAATTCATATTTGACAGACAACCAGATCATGTATTATGCCATTATATTGTACATATTATTGTATATACTGTGTTTGGTTTTATAGGTTGCTTTAGAGTCACTTAAAGGACTAAATCACTGCTAAATCAAACTGACACAGTTTCCCTCAAATATAATCATGACATTTTTGGTATCTGAAATTTGCTTCTCGAGTTTTGCACCAGAGCTACCAAGCTTGTACAATACAAGCCAATGTCACCCAAAAAGATTTCCATCACTTGTTAGGTGCATCAGTCTCTTTGCTCCTTAAAACTAATGAAACAAACTTTAAAAAACGAACTACATCTGAGTTAAGAGGAAAACTGTTACCATTTGACATTTCAGGGAACTATCCCTTTAACTGAGGATGACATTATGAAGTTAGAACATGAATACAGTTAGTTATTCTTCCATACTCAGCCTATTTCTCTTCCTCCTTAATGTTTTCTATGCAATCTGGGCATTTTTAGCTATGATAAATGGGGAAATGCCTCTGATTAATCAGCAGTTAGCGCCGCAGACACGCACACCTTTCTCCTCGGAGCTCAGACGATCACTGTTTCATGGCTGGCAGGCCTCTTTAGCAAGCCCTCAGAGAAACAATGGAGAACTGCACGAGCTGAAAAGTAGCTCTCGCAGCCAAATGATCTGTGTCAGGCCAACAAGCTGTTGGTTCTGCAACAGTACGTTTAAGTAAACAAGTGATTTTAATGGCTTCACCCACAGGGCTGTTTACTGCTGCAGAGGACTGGTCGACTGAGTTCCTCATGTTCGCCAGAGACTCTTTCGAGAGTTTGGTGGAATATCAGTTGGAGCTGGATTCAAGAAAGCTTTTCAGAAAATAGAAGACACCAAATAAAACATTGTTATATGTATGTTATAAAATGCAGTTAAGAAGCTTTCAAATGGTCAGTTTTTCTTTGGTCGTCAATACCCTGCATAGCCCATATGCAGCCTGTCCTATGCATGGGAATTAGAAGTCACAGTGCATTTTCACTTCGTAAAATGACTCATTTGTGCACATAGTGTAGGGGAGGATCTCTGAGCAAACTAAGCACTTCTCCTGATGATGGGTGGGGGTGGTGGAGGAGGGACTAACACGGAATTATAAAAAGTAAAAACAAAAATATGACGTTTTGCCACGTCGGCTGGTAGACCATTCTGAAAGGGCGTGAACGGCATCACGTCGAGATTCGAGGAAAATAAGAATTTGTCTTTTAAATTGGATAATGTGAGGAATCATAATGTAAACAATGCATAGAGGAAAGCCGGGGGTCAGCAGTTTGTTATCTCTCCTCCTCAAACACACTCAACAGGCTAAACCAGGTGTGTCTGAGAAGGGCAATCACTAAACTGTGCTGGATCGTGGACTTCCAATACCAGAGCTGGGCCTTTAGGTTCTACTGTATCTAGCTAGCTAACCTTCTAGCATCCAAGTGCACATCGCCACTGAACGTCAACATCATCACTGGAAGTTACAGTTTTAAAAAACGTTTCAATCTAAATATTTTTTGTAGCGTTTTGATTGCATATGATTACGGGATCCCATTATGGTTCGGGTCCATAAAAACGCTGACAGATTTATGTAGAAAATCACTCATCTTCTGAAAAGACTGAGTAATTTCAATGATGCGAGGTTTTTTGCAGCTTCAT
Organism: Brachypetersius altus; assembly: GCA_037974465.1. Lineage (NCBI taxonomy): Eukaryota > Metazoa > Chordata > Actinopteri > Characiformes > Alestidae > Brachypetersius > Brachypetersius altus. Next base: position 18,513 of record JBBPDB010097146.1, read on the forward strand.
GAATCTTAGCTTTGTCTTTGCTTGTCTGCAGAAGTGCCTGAGAACTCGGATGCAGCCTTCACATATGGTTAGTACACTCACCTGATTTTATTGCAGTTCCCACAGCGAAGTGTCTGTATTTGACAAATGCACCATAAAAGTGGACCGTGGAGATGGATGGTGAGGCTGACCAACATTAATGACCATGGAAATGTCTGTGCTGCTATCTAGTGGTGATGTGTGTGTACATTATAGTGGTCTATTACTCTGAGGTGACTTAATGCACTGGGTTTAATAGTGTTCGTTTCCTTTGTTGTGTGTGTGTGTGTGTGTGTGTGTGTGTGGTTGTGTATGTGAGATTATGAGCTGATCAGAAGAGGCGGACTGATCTTTGCTGCTGTGCTCTTCTGTTTGGGCATTGCCATTATTTTCAGTGAGTAATTGGACTCGGACCTGCCATCGCTTCGACAAACGGCCCGTTTTACAGCTGTTTTGCAAACATATGAAACACAGTTCACTGAGATTCTTTAAGACTTTACAACAATGAGAGAGCATAAACAAAATAAAATCAATTTCAATGTTCTCAAATGTTTCTATATTTATCACTATCTATCTGCCTGTACATACACATGCAGCAAAGACCAACAGGGAAGGAGAGTCTGGGGGATAAAATGGTGTTTTTCTTTTACAGGCAAAAAACTGACCTGTGGGAGTAAACGAGGAGCAAAGTAAAGTGCAAACACAAGACACACACACACACACACACACACACACACACACACACACACACACACACACACACACACACACACAGATAAAGACAAAGCAAGTGAGTGATGTGTTCCAGTTTTGATGAGTAAGGCTGGATACCTTCATCTCCATAGCAATTCCTCAACTACACATACGTGGGGTTTTTTAACCTGATATCTGTGATTAAAAAACCCAAATGTAACAATTCATCAAATGTAATCAAATGTTAAAATTGAATGCACTATGTATTGTTTGATGCTCTGGAGTGTTGAAGTAATTTGAACCTATGTAGTGTGAACACAAAGCAATACGCGCCCAGACACACACAGTACTAACCTGTCTTGGTTTTCTGCTCTATCCAGGCCTGTGAACTTAGATGAGCTTTAAGCTCTGCTTGGTTGCCGTGTGACACTCATGTAGAGCAGGTACGTCCTCCTGGCCCTGTGTTTTGTTTGCAAGCTGATCTGTATAAACCCTGGAATGAAAGTGGTCTCATGTTTCAAAGGGTTAGATGCAATAAGGATACAGGAAAGAAAAAGCATAAAAAAGCTGCCAGTGGTTTTTACATCCCTGCCTGAGGAACATACTGTGTAAAAGTCAGAGACCACTCAGGGGTTTAATTCCAGTCTGAATGGCATTTACATTGTTCGGTTTTCAATTTTTCTGAGAAAAAGGCAGGAAACGATACATTCCAAAGTGATCTGTGATTTTTGGGCTCTTCTTTAAGATGAATAGAATACAGAATACAGCATACAATATTGCAGCTGAACACTATATATAGCACAGTAGGAATGTTTATATGATTTCATTTGAGATTTTCTTAAAAATGGAGACAATTCACATCTTAAAAGGGTCATTCAGTGTTGGTTTGGTGTAAAACGGTTCATTCAGTGGTGCTGAAAGGAACCAGGGGTCATAATTCAGGGAGATTTTATTTACTGTCCAAACCCTGAGTGTTTATATTGGAATGCTGATGACTGTAAAACAGTGGAAAAAAGATTCTCAATGTATTCATAACCATTTTGTGTGAGACAAAGCTTTAGAGGCCCTAAGGCAGACGTCTGGTTCCATTCACTACCACTGTGAACCACTGTGCCTATAGAGTGGACCATTTCACATCAAAACTTTGAATAGCAGTGATTTTGGAAGTATCTACTTGCCTAATAGCAACCAAACGTCTTTGCTTGGATGAGTGACAGGGCAGATACTGTTCTAGACTAAACTGCGCTAAAGTTATACACGCCTTAACTCTTCATTCTCTGTCCTCTGCAGGTATCCCAGTGTGTACCTGTCAACCCCCCCACCAATGAAGACCAATCCATCCTCATCTGAAAACTTAAAAATGAAACAGCACTGATTAGAAGATCCTTCTTTTGCATGTACTGTATATAAGCTATAAATGCTTGGCACCGGGTGTACCAATAAAGAATGAATGGAAAAATCTAAATCAGAATCAGAACAATTTATTGATCCTGGAGGAATTTGCAGAGACAAGAGCAACATAAAATACAAAGATTAAATACATCCAATAACATTTACGGCATTTATCAGACGCTTTTATCCAACTTCCAATCCCTAACTACAGAGAACAGTCTCCCTGGAGCAACTTGGGGTTAAGGGTCTTGCTCAGGAACCCATTGGTGTGCTGAAGGTAGGATTCGAACCCATGACCTCTTGGTCTAGAGGCAAGTATCCTACCCCATACGCCACCACCACCCCATGAATACTCAATATGAAACAAAGTCTGATATGAAACAGACTTTGCAGTGTACACAAATACTGGGTTTAAATACCATTGATTAGAAACAGTTAATTGATTTACAAGTAACACAAATGGTGGTTAGGAGTTCTTGCTGTAATAGAGATCAGTAGTAGATCAGTAATACTGATATAAGTAGTGATATTTCACATGGTGAGACTACTGCACATGATAATACGATGTTGCACATAAAATGGTGAGGCACACAACAAGAAAACTGCACATGATATTGCACAGGTAAGGTACTTTTTCTCAAAAGGTACATCAGCCTTGCTTCATGTTTTACACTGTATCATTACTGTGAAGGCCATAATTCAAATAAATATGTGTCTTTATCGAGACCACGAATTCACGAGCAGATCAGTCTTCAGTGGTGTCTGAACATTTGCAGGGTGTTGGTCCATTTCTAGAAGGTCTGAAGTTCAGAGACCCAGGCCAAGCCTTGCCTAGCCAGTCACACAGCTCCACAGCTAAAGCAAATGTTCTCTGAAGGAGCATATTGAGAGGCACTGTGAGTATTTCTACGAGAGTAAAACAGCTCAGTGATTTTCTTTGGTTCTTAAAGGATCCCAGAAACAGAGGAAAATAAACTTTACAAATAATAAAAACATGAAAATGCTTGTATTGAATAAAAATATGGCCTGTTCCCTCAAAGAAACAATGCTTTTTTGTCAACATGGTACTAATAATAATGAACAAAACTATCATCAATATCATTTTAACAAACTAATCCAATACGGACTATAGACACAACTACAAAAATAAATACACTATATGAACAAAAGTATTGGGACGCCTGACCATTCCACCAACAGGGACTTTAAAGAAACTGCATTCAAATCCATAGACTTTAACATGGATTTGGTCTCCTTTGCAGCGATAACAACTTCCACTCTACTTGAAGGCTTAGGAGTTTCTGTGAGAATTTGTGCACATTCGTTCTGTAGAGCATTTATGAGGTCAGACACTGATGCTGGAGGAGAAGTTCTGAATCACAATCTCCGTTCCAGTTCATTCCAAAGGTGCTGGATGGGATTGAGGTCAGGGCTCTGTGGGGGCCAGTCATGTTCTTTCTCACTGAACTCCTCCACCCATGTCTTTACGGAGCTCGCTTTGTGCTCTGGGACACAGTGCTGCTGGAATAGAAAAGGTTCTTCACCAAACTGGGTCCACAAAGTTGGAAACATGGCGTTGTCCAACATGTTTTGGTTTGCTGAAGCATTACGCTTAAGACCTTCATTGGAAGTAAGGGGTCACCCATATTCAATAATTAAGATGTGTGTCCCAGTTACTTTTGTCCATACAGTGTAGATAGACAGATATATAAATAGAAAGATAGATGTCTGTGTGTTATATACACCCTTTCATTGTTGTCATAACCAGTATATTAATTATATAATCCAGTGAATGAGAGTGAATGTTTGTGTGTGTGTGTGTGTTTACATATCAATGTGTGTGTGAGCGTGTGTATAAGTGTAAGTGTGTGTGAGTGAGACAGTGTGTGTGTGTGCGCGTGCACTTTGTAGTGTTGTGCATGCGCCACTGGGCGAGTCTGGGCTGTCTCTGTATAACTCTCCTTTTTCTCCACGAGAGAGAAAAAACGAAAAAGAAAAAGGGGAGAGAAGGGGCGGAGGGGGCCGCCATTATCGGGAAGCTGGAAGAGAAGCCTACCCGGTCCGGCCGCGTGCAGTCCCGCAGCTCGGTCAGTGCGGTTTGCGGGGGGGAGAGAGAGGCGCGCGCCGCTTCAGCCACAACAAAGGAGACGGAGGAGCTGCTCCGGGGCGGAGGGACCTGAGAGACCGAGCAGAGCCCACCCAGCCGGCCGCAGCCCTTCACAGCAAAACCCGCAGCATTCAGCTCCTGCTCAGCCCTTACTCTATAGACGGGGTTTGCTAAAGGCATATATACATGTATATAAATATTCACCGAGACCCCTGAATCAGCGCCTCTCGGGCCCTCTTGATGGTAATGAATTGATTTTTGAGAAACCATTCCCATACAGAATCCTGGCTGAAAAGTATCTCTCTGTTAGCCTGGACTGGACTGGACGGGGAGAAGGAGGGCTTGGAAAAGGAAAGGAAAGAAGGAGGGACGGACAAAAGCAGCAATGGTATTTATCCTGCTCTGATTTTTAATACAAATGTCTTACAACGTAGACGGCTCTCCTAGCTAGTTTTTGACATCCCTGCGTGGGGGGGAATGGTCTAGACTGCAAAAGGGAGCATCTCTCTGTATCTGTCGTTCTTCCTCTCTCTGTCTCTCTCTCTCTCTTTCTGTGCATCTGTCTTTCTCTCTCTCCCTCTGTCTATCCGTCTCTATCTAAAGGCGTGTGTGGTTTTAACTGCAGGCGCGTTAGCTGGGCTATGCTATGCTAAGCTAAGTTAGCGCCGCTGAGAGTGAACGTTCGCTCTTTGGCAGCTTGTTAGTCGGGCAGTCTGATGAAAAGGTTTGTCAATTATTTGTCCCTTGAATTTTAATTTTACGCGATTTTAAAAAAACGTCGTTTTTATTCAAACTTGAACGCGGTCCGGCTGGCTTTGGCCGGTTTGTGAGGCCGGACGGTGGTGTGCTATGCGGCTAACGGTATTGTTCGCGTCCCAGGAGCTAGCCTCTGAGCCCGGAGTTCTCCCAGCGCCCCTCCGAGTAACAAAGCTGACACATTTTACAAATTCCCCATACACGTATAGCCTTTTGTGTACTTTTGGTACTGTTGGCACCCGCAGTGTCCTTCTGGGCGACAGGTGTTGACTTATCTGTCTTTAACCCAGCGTTTAGAGGGGAAGAAGAGGGAGATGACCTGCATGTTTCTGTCGTGGCCTCTCTCTATATTCCAGTGACTGGAAGCCCAGCTGTGGAGCCCAAACAGCTACTGGCACATCCTGAGCCCACACTTTTCCTCTCAGACTGCAGATTTGGGTCTGGAGCTTGATCTCAGCCACCAGAGTTTAAGGATTTAAACTGGTGGTTATACTTCTTGAGAGGAGCTGGCCTTGTGGTTGCCATTAGAGACCACTAGTTTCCTGTAGATCCCTCTAGGTAACGTTCACATGTATATAGACTATTGAGCTAGTAGGCCACTTCTAATAGTAATAATAATAATCAGGGTTGTGCAATATATCACCTGTTAATCCATCTCTGCGATACTGATCAGAGCAGGCTTTAAAATATAAATAAGCCTCTAACCAGTCACAGCTCCAGGTGAGGCACCGAGTGCACTGATGAATGGAGCTGTTAATGGAATACAACAAAAGTCAGGTTTTTTTGCCATTAAAGGCACAGATTGGCAGAGGTGTTTTTAAACGGCCGGCATTCTACGTTTATTTCAAAAGTCATTGTAATTAATTTTTGCATGACCATTTTTCAACCAGAAAATTAAACAGGCTGTTTTTGTTACTGTACCTTTAAGGCTGAAATATGTAACTCATCTCTTTTCTGATTATCTGCATCAAGTGTGTGTGTGCATATATATATATATATATATATTAGTGTGTATTATTTCAAATATATATTTCATATTTATATATTTCATATGTTTGAATGCACATATGTAAATCTGACAAAGCTTTCGCAGAAAGATTGCTTTCAACTACTTTGTAAAACGCTAGAAGAAGGAGTCTGAAATCTATGGGTTGATTGTTTCGGATCTTTGGTGCATTAAAGCAGAAAGCTGTTTCTCCTCATTTCTTTTATTGTACTTTTGGAATGAATAATGATCTAAAAGCAGCTGTAAAAGAGCATATTCTGTCAAACAGTTTGAAATATCTGAAGGGGCTACTCCATTTAAATACTAGCTTTAAATACTAATGGAAGTATTTCAAAATTAATTCAAAAACAAATTGAAAAGCAGTGTAGGCTTTCTAGAATGTGTGATATGCTCAGCGTTTCTAGAGTAACACAACGATGTAATCTTGGCTGTCTTTTTTTAGGTAATCCTGTGAAAATTGCATTTCAGTAGTGTGAGAAAACAAAATATTCATATTGTGATGGACACATCGGGGCAACACAGCATGCCATTACTAACATTTCAGCAACTCTGCAGGAACTTTCATCATGTTTTTCCCAGCTGGGATAGTGTGAATATTAGTTCAGCTAGTGATTCACTGGACTGGAACTGCTTTTATGTTTTCAGAATTTACATATTCCTATATGGCACATTCTGTCACCGCTCACTTGACATGGTGACACATGTGCTGACCAAGCACGGACTGGAATGCTTGCGTCAATGTCCCTCAAACCATTGGGTGCTTTATTAGAGGAAAATGCCTACAGATGATTGAGGGCCAGTGTTTTTAATACTGAGGGAACATAAAGCAGGTCTCTGCACACATTTGCCCAGTGTGCTCGCTACTACCCAACTGTATTAATTTGCATCATTGACATGCATGTCAGAAGTCAGTGTAACGCATTTACTGGAAAATCCAGCTCTAATTTAACAGCCGTGGTGAAGGCTGCTGGCTATAACCCATCCTAAATGATCATGTTTCATAAAGGAGTGTTTTGGAATTGCACTTTAATATGCGCTGCCATATTTTTGAGTTACCACCTAACTGCAGTGTTTGGCTATTTATTGAACAAGGATGTTTCATTGCTTTGACACAGCTTTGAGTTATCTCTGCTCCAACACGCCTGACCTGACACATGAAGGCTTACGAGCTGAAGGACATGCACTCCGAAGGACCACATTTGAGGAAGTCCTGTGTAGATTTACTGCTTCCTAACAACACATTGGTTTCACTGATATTTTTTTTCTCTGAGGTTTTAAACACAGTTCTTAAATTTAAGGAGGGTTGTGTGGTCTTAAGTCATCACTTAAATGTAGGCAAAATATTAACATTTATTAAATAAAAGCTGTCCATTATGTTGTGGTGTGAAAATACAAACACAAGCAGCATATTCAATTCAGACTATTTATTACTATATATAACATAATTTATTAAAGTATTGATTGAGTTTAGATTGTGATTACATATGCAAGGAATCTGATCTCTTTAATGTGGTTTCATGTGAGAAAAAGGGGGAATAGCTCCCAGTGTTGTGCCTCAGATTACAGGCAGTCAGTAGTCAGCAACCAAAAGGTTTACCTTTGCATATGGCTTGGTGATAGAGCCTCAATACAATATATATTACATATACAATAAATATATATTAGAGCCCAGCCGATAAAGGATTTTGAAGGCCGATACCGATACAAATATTTTTTGGTTTTAAAATCCGATGTTCCGAAACGCACAACAAAACAGTAACAGATTTCCCTAACATTAGTTATTGAACACACTTCACCGATGATCTCACTTGCGGATAACTGGTTC